>OX940801.1:49264654-49467154 GCA_954870605.1 Acer campestre | reverse complement strand
CTCTATACTTTTTGTTTTGCCACTAAACCCTCTAAACCCTCATAAATTGACAAAAACTGACTCTAGATGCCCCTCGTTGAGTGAAATAAACCCAAATGTTTACCAAAAAATGACAATTCGAGAGATTTAGTGGTGAAAAAGAGTATAAGAATACATATTTTGGAAAAGTTTAAGGAGCATAGATGCCAATTAACCTTTTTTTTTTTTTTAAAGCAACTTGGTTGTGTTTGTGATATTCAAGAGAGAACACAAGTACAAAATCATCACTTTGTAATTGGAATAGATGGTTTAAATATAAAAAATGAAGATAGATTCTATCACAAAACCATAAGTTAAGTGAGTGATAAAACATCTCTAGACATCTCACAAGTTTCTTAACTATCAAAGTTGATCTACAGAAAATCCTAACGGGTCGATTAAGTGATTAAATACTTACCCTAAGATGAAGGATATCTTTAAGAGTTTCTTAATTATCAAAGTTAATCTACATAACCAAAACCTTAATCTTAATTGAGATATTTAACACCTGCTCTAAGATAACGGATATCTCATGAGTTTCTTAACTATCAAAGTTGATCTACATATCTAAAACCCTAATCCTAATGGGTTTATTGAGTGATTAAGCACTTACCTGAGACGAAGGATATCTCACGAGTTTCTTAATTGTCAAAGTTGTAAAATCCAATACTAATTTCTAGTTTAGAAAGAAAATAGACCAAACAAGAAAAGAATACATCCTAAACATATTCTCTTGTAGACGTATAGACGTATTATACGTATACAAGGGAAGGCATGGGCGCATGGCACCACCAAACATGTCCAAAACCAAAGGAGATGTTTACAAGGAATACAAAACAAGCTTTGTGTAGGAGGGGGCTGCTAAACAATCTAACCCCAGTGACTCTCT
This sequence comes from Acer campestre, assembly GCA_954870605.1. Taxonomy (NCBI): domain Eukaryota; kingdom Viridiplantae; phylum Streptophyta; class Magnoliopsida; order Sapindales; family Sapindaceae; genus Acer; species Acer campestre. The sequence goes on along the minus strand of OX940801.1, from coordinate 49,466,247 downwards.
AACATCCAACAAGAAGGCCCCATCAATTAGCTAAATCACCAAACAATCATGCATCATTGATCAATGTGGATTAAGACATGCCTCAATATGATGAATAACTACCAAACTTATCGACGGCCCAGATTTGATAATCATGAAACCATGAACTCCACAAAGGGTAACAGTTAGAAATTCCTACAGATTATGTAAAATTGTGTACAAACAGAAAGCAAATTCTGTAGCACAGCTTGAGCAGTTTCCCCTCCTCTAGCTTTCTACTTATAACATCTAGTTTAACAGCCAGCAAAATAACACTAACAATAGATTACATCCGGCTTTTAAACAAAAAGAAAAGTCTAAAACGGTACATAAGAGATACAACTACAATGACCAGGAGGGACTAAAAGGCATAAATAGCTACAATATATTCATGCAGGCATGTTCCATCTCGACGGTTGTTTTCAGCCTACGACCTGTGGGGGAGTCGACTGAGTTACCGGTTGGACAGTGGACTCGGTTTCATCTTTCTCAGCATCACCGTCCGCGTCCGCATCCGCGTCCCCATCCCCATCCTCATCCTCTGCCTCATCAGCTAGTTTAGTCAGCTCTTCCTGGATCACGAGCTTTATAGATGACTTTCTTGAGGTGAGGTCGGTATCAAATTGTGTAGCTGTAAAGTGGAACAATCAGTCATTAGTCAGAGAATCATTTTGATGCGGATTTCTCATATTATTAATCCTGAACAGCACTCAACAAATCTCCTTACCGAATTTATAATCTTTACAGACACAGATCATTCAACGATTAACCAGCTATAAATTCATGTAATACCAAAAGACTAAATGAACTGTATAACATATCAAGTGAAGGATTATATACGCTCCTGATCAGTTTACTCAGATAAGAAAAGCTTGGTGAAACCGATTCTAGCTTAAAAGCAACAATTTTTAAAGCTTCAACCATCAAGTAGCACTCATATGAAAATAGGAATATCCAAAAATTCTTAGTAATGTGAAGAATAAAAGTGGCAAGTGCATACCGAGTTGCTTCAAGATGTCCGTGAAGGTAGCCTAAAAATCAAAACAATGCAAGTCAGTTACTATACAATACGGGGAATGAAAGTTTTTTCAATAAATTTAGGATAATATCAGTTTGGTTCCCAAATCCGGTGGTAAATGCAAAAGCTGGAACTTTTTCTAGCAGCTAACAAAATGCAACCGCTTACAAATTTCCTCCTCATTTTATCTCCTAGATTTTTCTTTTCATGATTAATTTGAATAATAAGAAAATATATAGTATATATGACAAGATTGCACTGTAGTGATATCAAATCTTACCGTATTGAAGTCCACTTCCTTGAGAATTTCACATATTGCATCTCTTAGCTCTTCATCACTTGGCCTCACCTTGTCCTCTTTAGCTTTTCCCTTCCCTTTTCCAGTTTTTTTCCCTTTGATAAATAAAAGAGAAAGTTTAGCATATTGATGGTAGGACAAAGAAAATAACATTCAAAACTTCAAGGCTAGCTCCATTTCACAACACTTGTATATTAAAATCGATTTCACTGATGAAGATACGGGAAATTTCAAGAATGGCACATAATAGAATTTTCAGATATTGAGGTGTTTTGGCATCAGAAAGTGCGACATTTACTGGAAATGAAAATTATCACTAAAATTTCGGTATGTCAATGTCACCACATAAACAAGTAACTAACCCTTTCTGACCTCCCAACTTAAAGAGAAAAAGAAAGAGAAAGGTAGAGGTCATTAATTTACCACTTTTCTCCTTGGGGGTGGATTTTGCAGGAGTTGAAGTTTTTTCCTTTGTGACCTTATCAGTTTTCTTCTTTCTTGAAAATACCTTTGGACTTGTATCACTGTCATCATCGGCCTTGGTGCGTTTAGGTGGTGCTTTCTTTGGTGCTGGTGCCCTTTTTGGTGGTGGACTGGCTTTTGGAACAGGGACTTTCTTGGTCCTAGATTTTCCAGCCGACTCCTTCTTTGAACTCGATTTATTTGACCTTCGTTTGCGCTTTTTCTCTTCTTCTTCAGATTCATCCTCAGATTCAATTTTCTCTTCACTTTCAGACTGCTCAGGCTCAGGCATCTCTTCATCAGATTTTTCTGCGTCAGATTTTTCTGGAACACCATTTTCTTGTTCCTCTTCTTCAGTTTCTACTTCTTTAACCTCCTCCTCTTCTTCTTCGTCTTCTTCAGACTCATCTTCAGTGTCAGGTGTACTCTTCTTCTCCGTTTTAGAAGCATCTTCACTCTTTCTTCGACTCTATTTAGAAAAAGACAAGTAATTGAAAAAAATTACTGAAACAACCAAAACCAAAAATCAAAAAGAACCTAAAAACAGACAAAGGGGACCTAAATGGGATTAAAAGAAATACCTTTGCTGGACGGTTTGAAGGTGGCGTGCCCCCAGATGAACTTTGTTTGGCCCCCCTCTTGCGTTTCTTGTTCTTATTTGACTATATTACCAAGCAAATCACCACAGGTCAAAATATTGACAGGTAAGAAACCACTCCTACAGGAAAAACAGAAATATATATATTTGTTACTAAAATAAACAGACCTCTTGCTCAGCGAGTAACACAGTAGTTGTAGGCTGAGGAGCCACCAGAAAGTCTATGAGCTTTGTAACAATATCTTCCTGCATGAAAAATTTTCAATTCTCATAGATTGAAGGCAGTTTTACATTTGATCTACAAAGCTAAATTGATAAACCCTTCTGTTCCAGGAGGAAAATTAGCAATGAAAGGTCCTAGTTGAGACCAGAAAATGTAGGAGAAACAGTTACCACAAAAAAAAATTGACCAGAAGCTTGTTCATTTTCTAGAGAAGAAATCGAAAATCAACATATAGCCATAGTAAATTAACAAACCTTCCTCCTAGTGTTCTTGGAAATAGGAATGTCAAGCACATCACAGAACTCAAGCAACTTCTCTTTGTTACACTTGTCAAACTTTTCTTTCACTTTAATCTTTTGCTTTTCCTGCAAGATTGGTAAAATTGAAACCATAAAAGTGCACATGGCAAATCAATCAGTTAAGCACTACACAATAAACTAATAAATTTAAACCACTATGACATGCTATAAATTGAAAAACCAACTACATAGAAACAAGAAATTTTCTTTCATACAAGTCTGGTTCTTTTACCTCATTTTCATGCCACACAAACCCAGAGAAACGAGATATGTTGCTTTTGACTTGAAATGCCTGCAATACAAAGAATAAAAGTCATGTACAGTAAGATTAGTACACTCAATAAAAGACCTGAGATCAGAATCCCAAAACTATCTTATAAGCAAGGTTTTTATGTTATCTGCGTACGTGTCCAGTACATCCTCATCACCAAATATGATCATAAATTGAATAACGAGACCAAATAACAAAAAACGAAAAGGCTTTCAGACTACCTTTCCCCTCCTTCCAAAGAGAATTGAATGAAGCAGTCTGAAGGTGTCATCAGTCTTCCTTCTAGACAGCTTAAATGCCACTGAAGCAGAAAACATATTCAGAGGTCAACAACTCATCTAGTGTTCACCATTTACACATACCCACATGAAAATGTAGAAAGCAGAAAAATTGCCATTAATTTTCAAGCAGCTTGATTAACCTAGCTGAAATAATTTGGAAAAGGGAAAAATGAAAAAATGAGAAAAATTGACTTAAACAAACAATCTCTAGCAGACTCCACTGTGCTATGCGACATGGAGAGATTACATAGCTACCTAAATGGGAGCTCATCAATTTAAAGTTATACAATATGAAAAGTGATTTGTTCATAAACTTCTAGCAATATTTTACAAAGTCATTACTCAATATTGTCACAAAATAACCATATAGAATATTCCAGAAAAATTGATATCAAATCAACTTTTAACGGGGTGCTATACTGCTATATACAGACAGCATTATGGTGCATAAACAATAGAACAGGGAATGCAAAGAAGAAATACAAGCCATACCATTAGGAATATCTTTCAATGCAGTGCCACGGCCCTGCAATTTTCATGCACAGTATGCATCAAATAATATCCTTATAGAACACACAATTAACAGATACTGAGAAAAATGGGAATTGAGAAAATTAATTAAAAAGAAAACCTTTTCAATTTGGAGTTCCCTTGAATTGTCTTTCTCAATAGATGCCACAAGCCTTTCAACAGATTTCCGCTCTCGCACAGGGCGATCAATAGTAGCAGGAGTCCTTTGCATTGGCTCCTTCTTTTCAACTACTTTTGATTTCCTCTCTTTGCCTTTTACCCCACCACTCTTCTCTTTCGAACGCTTTGTAGACCCTTTTGCCACCTTAGTCTCTTCAGACTTTGGACCTCCCTCCTCAGCCTCATCAACCTTCTCCTTCACCTCTTCTTTCTTCTCCTCCTTTTCATCCGCCTCCTTTTCTTCTTTTGAACCATTCTCTTCTTCCAATGTTTCAGTTCCGGGTTCCTCCTTTTCTTTGTTTTCTTCTTTTCCCTTATCTTTAACCACATCACTATCTTCCTTGACTTCAGGGTCCACATCCATTTTCTCAGTCTCAGGTTTCTCTTCGGCCTTGTCATCATCTTTCACATTGCTTTTCTTATCTTCGTCCATTTCTTTCACTCCATCGTCTTTCTTCTCCTCTTCCATTTCTTTCACTCCATCACCCTTGATTTCTTTTTTTCCAGCCACGGCTTCAGCTGGTTTATCCAGCAGAGTAGTCGTCCCATTTGCCACCACCTCAGGATTTTCAGTCTTCTTTTCTTCTTCACCCATAATTCAGCAGAAACCCTCAACTACCAAACTAGTTAAGTTTATTCTTCAACCGAAATACCACAGAACAAACAAAAAACTGCATCAAAATATCACTTCTTAGTCAAACTCAAAATCCACATAGCAAAACAGTTAACCACATACTAATTTGCAAACAACATGCTCATTCGAAAATCCAAACCCAAATGGAGTTACTTGACCTCCAAATTTTAAGTTTTTCGGATAAAATAACACTGATTTACAGCACAAAAATGCAAATTAAGCCAATCAACTAGATCTCTTCCAAACTTGAAAGAGTTCTCAAAGACAGCAAAAACCCTATGCTTTGTTGCTGAGAAAAATGACACGAAGTTCAAGAAAAACAGTGATTCAAATTCTATGGTTATTTTTCCGAAATTCAGCTAAACTAACCTAAACCTAAAACAAGGCCATATACAGATCATTTTATTTTCCTCTAAAAAAATCAATTTTTCAGCACCCAAATCATTTTAAAAAAAAAAAAAACCTAACTTTCACAATTCAAACCACAAATTTTCTCTTCAATTCCACATTTTCTCAGCAATAAAAAAATAACACTGATTTACAGCACAAAAATGCAAATTAAGCCAATCAACAAGATCTCTACCAAACTTGAAAGAGTTCTCAAAGATAGCAAAAACCCTCTGTTCGGTTGCTAAGAAAAATGACATGAAATTCAGGAAAAACAGTGATTCAAATTCTAGGGTTTCGTTTTCCTAAATTCAGTTAAACTAACCTAAACCTAAAACAAGGGCATATAAAGATCTTCTTTTTCTCTCTTAAAAATTCAATCTTTCAGCATCCAAATCATTAAAAAAACCTAACTTTCACAATTCAAACCTCAAATTTTCTCTTCAATTCCACATTTTCTCAGCAACCAAACACAGCTCAAAACACCAATTTTTCACAAACAACAAAAAACCCCAATTTTACATTAAAAAAACTAACATTCAACAAAATCTTCCCAAAAACATTACACGAAACAACAACAAAAAACGCATCACAGGTGAATTATACAAAACTAAAAAAAAGAAGCCCGAAACCAAAATTCAACACCAACAACAACAATAATAATAATCACAAATCAAAATCCAAAAACATAAAACTTACAGATAAATGAAAACCCAAATCACGAAAGCGAAGACTCCGAGCTCAGCTTCTCAGTGTTTGACATTTTTTTTTCCTTTTATTTTAAAAAATATTTTGTTTTCAAGCTTCGATTCCTCTCTCTCTCTCTCTCTGTGTCTGTCGCAGAGACGCTCTCACACTCTATAAAATATTAATATTAAAAAAAACAAAAGAGAATATACATATATATATTTACATATATGTGTATAAATACATTTATAATTCGGATGTGAAATCCGGATTTAAATGCAGATTTAGTGCCACGTATGATGGAGGAAGAGCTGTGAAGTTCGAGGTGGGGAAGTAAATGGACGGTTGAGATCTGTTGATGAGGGTATCTAAGGGAGTCAACGGCTGTTGTTTGATATTCGTTTGATGGGCATCGTGGAGAGGATTGTGGGGGGCCACTTAAGAGAGAGGGAAGTGGGAACCTAAAAAGTGAACGTTGTTAGTTTTTGGGCATTTTGGAGGTTGTGTTTTGTAGTAAAAATGGTGTTTGGGCATTTTGCAGTGTATTTGTAGTAACAATGGTTTTTTTTTTTTTTTTTTGGGTATTTTGGGGAGTGTCTTCTTGGGGTAAGAAGATTATGTTTTAATGAAACTATACCAATATAGGATCAAGTGTCTGGTGATACTTGTTCTAATAAATGTTTATATAAATAAGATCGGATTATCGGATTAGTAGCGGTGTTTATAGAGTCACTTACTACTAAGATTGGATCGAGTGTTTTATCGAAACTTACTATAATACCTATTTTTGTAATATCAGGTTGGATAAGAGGTATGTAAGGATTAGTTAATGCAATCAGATGTTTGTCGGAACTTGTTCCTGTATCTATTTCCGTAAATGAGATTGGAAAAGAGGTGTGTAAAGATTGGACAATACTGAGACCGAATCAGGTGTTTGCCAGAATTTGTTTCAATATCTATTTCCATAAATGAGATCGGATCAGGGGTGTGTATACATTTGTCAATACTAATATTGGATACAGTGTTTGTTGGGATTTGTTCTAATAACTAATTCTATAATATAAGCTCAAATTAGAGGTGTGTAAGGATATATCAATACTATTAGATCCAGTGTTCTTAAAAACGCTAGGCGCTAGTTAGGCGGTGGCCCGACGCCAAGATAATTCCTCTACGACCCTTATAATTCCTAGATGAGGAGCTACTGGTTGGAGGAGTTATGGAGGCGAGAGTGAGCATTGGCCACTTCGTCTTCACATAGGCAACGCCTAGCGCCGATTAAGCGCCGGATGCCTAGGTTTGCCAATTAGGCTTTAATCTGTTCGGTCGACGGTTGCCTAGTGTGTAGACAGTGCCTAACATGCGTTTTAGAACACTAATCAGATCAGGTGTATATCGGAACTTATTCCAATATCTATTTTCATAATGAATGAATCAAATTTGTGTAAGGATTTGCCAATACTAAAACCGAATCAAGCGTTTGTCGTAACTTGTCCCAATATCTATTTCCATAAGTGAGATTGAATTAGGGGTGTGCAAGGATTTGTCAATACTAAGATCTAAGGTGTTTGTGGAGATTTATTATGATAACTATTTATATAATATGAGATCGAATTAGAGATGTGTAAGGATGATATGCCAATTCTAAGATTGAATCAAGTATTTGGCAAAACTTGTTCCAATATCTATTTCCATAATGAGATCGGATAGGATTTGTCAATACTAAGATCAAATCTAGTGTTTCTCCGAATTTTTTCCAATATCTATTTCCATAAATGAGATCGAATTAGGGGTGTGTAAGGATTTGTCAATACTAAGATCTAAAGTATTTGTCGAGATTTGTTCTAATAACTATTTATATAATATGAGATCAAATTAGAGATGTGTTTGGAGGATCTGTCAATACTAAGATCGGATCAAGTGTTTCTCATAACTTGTCCCAATATCTATTTCCATAAATGAGATCAAATCATGGGTGTGTAAGGATTTGTCAATAATAAGATCATATAAGATGTTTGTCACAATTTGTTTTAATAACTATTTCTATAATATGCGATCGAATTATAGATGTGTTTGGAGGATTTGTCAATACTAAGATCGGATCAAATTTTTCTCATAACTTGTCCCAATATCTATTTCCATAAATGAGATCGAATCATGGGTGTGTAAGGATTTGTCAATAATAAGATCTTATAAGATGTTTGTCACAATTTGTTTTAATAACTATTTCTATAATATGCGATCGAATTATAGATGTGTTTAGAGGAACTGCCAATACTAAGGTCAGATCAAGTGTTTGTCGAAACTTGTTCCAATATCTATTTCTATAATGAGATCGGATAAGATTTGTATGAGGATTTGTCTATACTACGTCCAAATTAGGTGTTTGTCGAAACTTGTTCCAATGAGATCGAATAAACTTTATGTAAGGATTTGTCAATACTAAGATCAAATTAGGTGTTTATTGGAACATATTCTAGTATCTATTTACATAAATGAGATTGAATCAGGGGTGTGTAAGAATTTGTCAACATTAAGATCAGATCATTGTTTTGTCGAGCCTTGTTGCAATAATTATTTCCATAATATGAGATCGAGTTAAAGATATATAAGGTCTGAATAACTACTTCTATAATAAAAATCCAGACAGGGTGTGAGGATTTTCTTGTAGTTGTTTTTCATCTTATAAAACCAAAATCAAGCTCCACAAGAACCTACCTAGAAAAACTACTTCCAATGCAAAATTAAATCAGGAGCTTGTGGATACACAGTTTGATAGACTCACTTACTCCTACTGTCCTACAATATACATGAGAGAGCCAATTCAAAATCAGCACTAATTCCCATAAAATTGAATAATATCACCCAACCAAAAGTTGATGTCCAACAACCGTTAATATAATATTAAATAACATCAAGTTATTTGAATATATAAAAAAAAAAAAAAAAAAAAAAAAAATCTTAAAAGTTGTGTTGATTGATAGTAATTTATAGTTCATGTGAGAAGTTATGACATTATTTAAATATTTGTTTATGATTGATGTTCTTAGTATGTATTGTTTTCAATATTAAATGTCTAAGAAAGTAAGAATACTGAATTTAAAAAAAAAAAAAAAATTTGAGAAGGAAACTTAAATTGTCTTTTTCTAAAAAAGCATTTTGAGATATATTTCTTCAAAAGTTGTTCTCATCCACTATTAAATAAAAATGGAAAAACTTTGGTATATGAATCATGTACTATTAAAATTAGGGTTTACTAGATATGGTAATATTATTGAAATAGTCGCTAGTTATTAGATTGTATTTATATAATTGAATAATATTTTATAATTTTATTAGTACGTTTGTTGAAATTGACGTAACGATAGCATAATAAGATTCTTAAAAGTAGTATTATCATTATATAGTTTAAAATATTTTATATGGAGGATAACATCAATGAGGCAACTAACATGAATTTAGATCTAAAAAACTCAACATGTCACATGTTATGAATAGTAATTGTGAAAGGATAACATTAAGGTATTTTTTATATTATCATATATATATATATGTTTGATCTGAAAATGCAATCTCAACTATATGTTTAATTAAAAGTACTTTTTATATAAGCGCTTTCAAATGATATCCAAGTATATATATTGCCTATAAGCCCAAGTGCTTTTGAGTGCTTAATCCATTTGAAATTTCAAGGCTTGTCATTTATAACTCCACAAATAGAGTTTCATAAATCCCAAACGGCCCCATTCCCATTTGGGAGTAAAATAACCACCAAAAATAGGGATGGTGAATGGGCGGGATGAATTTTACTCTTAAATCTAAATAGAGATGGGAGCAGGACCGGGAACCCCGGTCCCCATTTCCCCCACAAATATCTCTATCCATAAGGAACACAACCCTCCACCCCTAATAGCCCAACTACTTATACAAGAATTATTTATTTATTTTTTTGAAAATATTTTTTTAACAAATTTTTCTCTAAAAAGCACATCCAAGAATTTTATGCAACACCAATCTCTAAATTCTTAAGTGAGTGAGATTTAATTTGAACCCAAACAATCAAACATCACTCCAACAGTCCAAAAACTACAACACTAAATGTTGTATAAGCATATAGAAAGCACTTTTAATTATCTGAAAGTGCTTTTCAAAAGCACATCCGAAAACAACTTTGTTCTTCATCATATATATATATATATACACAAAATCTAATTGGCTGAAAATATATATGAACAAGAAACCAAAAGAGAGTCAAGATCAAGTGAACAACACACTACTAGAAACAAAACAAATGCACCAATAAAAAAAAAAAGCAGTTGTAGAATTATATTAAAAGTAAAAACATTTATATTTCTTTTACAATAACTAAAAATATTGTATTAGTAGATAGAAATCACTTTTAATTATCTGAAAGTGCTTTTAACATTTTCAAAAGCACACCCAAAAAAACAACTTTTTCATGTTCTTCAATCTTCATTTACACACATAATCTAATTGGCAGTAAAAATAACAAGAAACCAAAAGAGAGTCAAGAACACACTACCAAAAAGTAAAAACAAATGCACCAAGACAATATATATATATATATTAGAAGTAAATAAAAAAAAATAAAAATAAAAACTTTGATATTTTACTATTACTAGTGTTTGTTAAAAAAGAATATCAAAGATTACAGCAAAAAAGCATCAAGCTTTTTAACAAATCAAAGCCAAGTTGACTATATAATTAAAAAAAAGCAGAAGCACTTGATAGCATATCATGAGACTTTAGACCATTTAAAAAACTAAAAGCTAATTAATTCTATAACTAGGATCAAAAAAGAAAAGAAAAAAAAAAGAAAAAAAAAAAAAACTGAGAATAAGTGTAGTTTCATGCTTCAATTTCAAACCTTGAACACTTGATTGATCCCATTGAAATGTCAATTTCAATCAGGTTTTCTTCCCCATTTATTGCTTCATTGAAATCAGAATCAGAATCAGAATTCAAGGACTCTATCATCTGCAGACCAGCTTCTTGTTGTTGTTGATTGATGTCATTAATGGAATCTTCTTGATCATGTTTGTCTGGAATTGAGATTTCAATCAGACCATCTTCTTCTTCATCTGATTCTGATTCTGATGATATCATGATCACCATCTGTTCACTTTGATGATGATCAACATTGTTGTTGTAACACATCCAATCAAGCTCAAAGTTCTCTTCTTCTTCTTCTTCTTCTTCATCACCACTAGTAGTACTAGTTTCAGTTTCTGATTGAAAATCAAAATCTGGTTCATTTACAAATTTAACAACTTTACTTTCTTGGACAGCTTCATCATCATTTTCTTCAATATTTTCCAACACTGAATGGATTTTCTCATCAATTTTCTCTTCAATTTTCTCATCAATTTGATCATTTCCTAGAAAGTTTGTAACTTTACCATAAACTGGATTCTCTTGGGCAGCAGCAGCTTCATTTTCTTCCACATATTCCATCAAAACTTGCATTTTCTCTTCAATTTCCTCACCAACTTGATCATTTCCCAGAAAGTTTGTAGCTCCATTTTCCATCAAAGCTTGCATTTTCTCACCCACTTGATCATTTCCCAGAAAGTTTGTAACTTTCCCAGAAATTGCAGCTTCATTTTCCATCAAAGCTTGCATTTTCTCTTCAATTTTCTCACTAACTTGATCATTTCCCAGAAAGTTTAAAACTTTCCCAGAAACTGCAGCTTCATTTTCTTCCACATTTTCCATCAAAGCTTGCATTTTCTCTTCAATTTTCTCACCAACTTGATCATTTCCCAGAAAGTTTGTAACTTTCCCAGAAACTGTAGCTTCATTTTCCATCAAAGCTTGCACTTTCTCTTCAATTTTCTCACAAACTTGATCATTTCCCAAAAAGTTTTCAAGTTTACCAGAAATTGGATTTCTTTGGGCAGCAGCAGCTTCATTATCTTCCACTTTTTCCATCACTGATTGGATTTTCTCTTCAACTTGATCATTTCCCAGAAAGTTTTCAACTTTACCAGAAATGGGGTTTTCTTCTTCCACTTGATTCTCATCAAAAGTGACCTCCTTTTTCTTTTTCTTCTTCTTCATTGAAAGAAAAACAGATGACAAAACCAGGACTGTGACAGTAGCTAGAAAAGCAGAGAGACCAGAACCCATAGAACAAGTGAAAAACAAACTAGGAACAAGAACCAGAACAGCAGCAACACATAACAATGAACAACACATTTGAAACTTATCTGATTTTCTCATCTGTTTTTTTTTTTCTTTCAGAGATCTAATAAAAGATCTGTTGATTGAAAAAAAGACAGTGACAGATTTTTTCTGGGTGTATAAAGTAGAAGCTGAAGAGGCTGCTATTTAGGTTACTATACCAGTTCTCTCTATAAAAAAATGAACAGTTTTCAAAGGCCTTAAATTGAATTGCCTTTCTTCAACTTCAAATAAATAAATTTAAGGTCTCGTGACATGTCAGCTTAAGTCAAACTTCAATTATGTGGACTCTCAAACTTTCTTAGGTTAAAGTATTTTATTTTAGCTCTCTTTTTAACATTCGTAAGAAGAGTTCGAATCTCACATTTCATGTAACGGTAGTTGTTTTTTGGTACTTATAACAATTGATCTCATCAGAATTCTAACATACAAAACATTGACCGACTGATATTAGAATAAAAAACGAATATAACATTAATCTATGAATTTCTCTTGAAAGAATCAAGCATTTACTGTAGTTTTACATTTATAATTATCACAAACTAAAAAAAGCTTTGGAATTGGCAATATACATGTGCCATGCATTTGTGTCCACCTCCACCACATGGTACTGTGAAACCAATAAATACTACCCCATCAAACAAAATGTTTTACATATTTAAATCCACTTTCAATATTGAAAATCTCATTTAAAAAATGTTTACTGTAATTGTATAACTCAATAAGAAGGATTCAAATCACCTATCTACAAATGGTGTCCTAATTTGTGTTTAACCAACCAAATTGAGCCATGTGTACATATATATATATATATTTTATAAATATAATTAAATGTAAATGTTAGTGGTTGACATGGCCCAATTTGATTGGTTAGACACAAATTAAGACACCATTTTTAGACGTAATATAAAAAATCAACTTAAATGTTTTCAAAATTCAGCAACAACAGTTAATCTAATCCTCCCCTATAATTTGTTGACATTTGTTGAAGTTGGTAACCACTATGCCTAAAAAACCTACTAGGGTAGGGAAACAATAATAGCATTTAAGATTTACAACAAGGTAATGAGGAACTCAAATTCGAGACCTCGTGATTCTGATACCACGTTAGTAATCTTTTTAATAAAATCTCAAATCTTTTTGTAATTTAACCAAATTACCAAACTTATCAATCAAATGATAAAAGTATGGAGAGTTCAAAACACAGAAGTCAAAAGATGACCAGAAATATGAAGATTTGGCAGAATCCTATTATAATCCAAAAAACAAAAAGGAAACAGTAATGATAATGACGAAAGACCAACCCACACCCCCATTTTCTCTTGTCTGCAATAAAACTCCCAACACAAACACAACCCCATGAAATGAATCATGAATGGAAATTAAACAGTCATCATGATATATATTGCTCCATATATTTCAGATTTTTCAGGTCCTTAATGGCTGCCCATTTTCACTGAGAAGATGTTTTTTTGGCTGCTACTACTACTAGCTAGTAATGTCTGTCTGTAAGTCAGTCACACACACACACACACCACCAACACATTACTTGTCTTTTCCAACAAGCAAGCAAGCACACAGACATAATCTGAAAATGGCCAAGTGCATGGCATCCACTTTTGACAACATTTTTAATTGCATGAATGAACTAAATTCATAACAAAGATAAAATTAAAAGTTATCTATCTTCCATTTTTTTTATCGGTTTTTTGGTCGAGACGGTCCTGAAAAATTTTACGGATTTGGTTTTGTAATCTAAGTAAAACTTTTTATTTAGCTTTGTAACAATAGATATTTAATAAGATCGAATACACAATCTTGAAAGTTACCTATATATATGTATGTATCTTGCCACCACCGGCTATACATTTATGAACCTTCACAACCATATTGAGTTTAATATTTTTACTTGAAGTTGATACAAAAATTAATGTCATTTAATGTGAATTCAATGATATGTAAAGTTGAATGTTGATATATTTTGCCACCGGCCACATTTATGACCTAAGGTACATTTAAAAGAAAAAAAAAAAAAAGTGGATAATTTATTGTCATGGTGAAAAGAAAACATATTTGAATGGTACTTGAGCAACATATCTTTTGTGTCTCCTAAATTGGTAGAATTGGTGGCTTGGTGGAAGGCAAAAAAGTGCATTGAAACATAAAAAATAAAAATAAAAAGTAGTTACAAGTTTGATTATCCTGTACATTCATTCATAGCTTAAGTGGTTGTACATTTCCATTCATTAACTATGATAAGGGTTTGAATATCACATTTGTATATAAAATCACAAAGTGCAGGAGACACTTTCCCCTATAGTGAGAGTTGCTTTCCACATTGTGCTTGAAGCGGTTGATTTCGTCTGTTTTTTGCAGACCTGACCCGATTGGTATGAGACTTAAAAGAAAAAAAAAATATGATTGATTGCCTTAGGACTAATTACCCCTCGTGCATTTCATGTAATGATGTGTAATTGTATATTTGTATCCATTTTTCAACCATGGTGACAAATTTATTTGATATTGACTTCAAACTAACAACATATATCATGTGTAAGTTCTTATTACTTTGTCAAAGGGAAAAAGATTTAAAACGTTCCAAAACTATTTCCTTTAACGGAAAATGAAAACGTGTAAGATCTTGTATCAAAGAAGTATTGTAGTATATTTGATAAAAAGTAAAGAAGTAATTAGTAACGCATTAAAATATATCGACTCAAGTGGTATGAATACCTTCTAAGTTTACAATGGGATCGGATCCTACCCTATACATTTACCGACATGTATAATGAGATTTTCCTAATATTGTTATGGAAGTAGACGTTCAAATTATATATGTAGTGTTTGATATTGGTCAGTTTCGACAGACCCGATTTGTTGAGCATCAAATTTTAAAAAAGAAATCACGACTCACAAGTCTCTTGAGACATGTCTAGATCATACATTATATTCGCAGCCCAAATAATAATAAAATTTAAAGACATATAGACGGTACCAAATCAAAACCCATATGACCAAATCACAACCACACATCACAGTACACAGAAACTAATTGCAAATAACATAACTACCCTTGAAAGCAAACAAAGTTCAACACTAAACTACAGGGTAATTCGGAAATATCGTGAAAGTAGCGTTAAAGAAAGAAAATCGAATCAAAATCAATGCACCCAATATTATTACCTTTTCTAGGGTTAGGGTTTGTGGTGCAACAAAAAGGGATTTTTTTTTTCTACGATTCGTTCACTATTGAAGAGTTTGTTTATAAAATCGGACGGTCCACAATTCGCTTGTTTGAGGGGTTTTTGTGGCGGTGATTGATTTGATTTGATCTCTCGCTCTCTCTCTCTCTCTCTCTGGGCTTTAGCGCCCTGTGGCAGTTGAAATCCATGATCGTCAGCGTCTCATGAACCCCTCTCCAGTGCACACCACTTCTCCAGTTGAAGAAGAAGATGAGTGGGGTATGCTATTACAATTCTGCCCTTTTGTTGTTTGTTTGGCTCGCGGGAAAAATGCAGGGAGATATGTTAGAAAGTTTGGGTCTTTATTTATTTATTTATGTTTATTGATAGATATTGATCTAATTTGGGTCAGTTTTGGATATTTAAATTGTGGGTATTTTGAATTGAATCATGTTATCTGGGATTTTTGTTTTTTGAATTGATTTCAATTTTTTTATTGGTGGTTAATGGTTAGTTGATTTTGATTAAATTGGTTTGCTAGCAGTTAATGGTTAGTTGTTAATTGTTTTGATTGTAAATAAGAAGTTGTCATTATGTTTCAATTTTGAAATATTTTTGTGGCTTGGAGAGAAGGGATGTGTTTTTGAAGTTGAAGTAATGATACTATTATATTATGTGTTAATAGCCTCGAATCCTGTAGCAGTGGTTTGGAGTTGGAAATGTATTCGGAGTCATTGATTTGAATGCCTAAATCCCTGAATCAAGAAACTTACAAAAACAAGCTAGAAGCTAATTTTTTTTTCGTGTGTTGCATTTTTATGAATAGTTAATCATATAATATAAGATAACAATGCAATGCACGGAGTGCGAAATCTGTCACATTGTTTCTTCTGTGATTATCTTTATTGATGGATACAATGAAATAACTGTGGAAAACTGGCATGTTTTAATATAGCACTGTAGTTAAGTATGGATGAGGAGTTAGTCGTGGCTAGTGTGAGTATTAGAACATGTTTATATGTTGTTTGGCATTGACAAACCAAAATTCTTTTCAGCCCCGGTATGATGCATTATATCCATCAGTGCATGTACTACGCTCCGTGCTTGTTGCAGCCATGTAGAATTGTAGATATGATATGTAAACTCTTCCGTTGTTTTACCTAATATATGGTGCTATTGTGTATTTGGATCTTATTTGGTACATGAGAGGGTTGGCTGAAAGTCTCACCATGTTTATCTTGTCTTGTTTTGGAGGCAGCTGTTATTCGTTTCTGTTTAATATGTGGGTGACCTATCTTAATTGATTAATTGCTTCGGTGTAGTCTAATGTACTTACTTCAATCTATGGCCTGTGATGCTTTGTTTCAGACACCGATGGATTTGTGATTCCAAGCTTGGGAATAGAAGACCCGGATAAAAGTAAAGCTGATGCTCTAGAAGAACAAAGCTGAAAACCTCCTTCTCCCAAGGTCGGTTGCAAGTCCTATATCTTCATTTAGAAAATTGAAAGAAAAAAAAATTAGTAATTAGATGGATTGCATTTCCGTGAAGCTTTAATCTATATCATGTGGATGTAAATATGTAATAGCACCTGATTAAATCTGTGCATTTGTTTATTATGGATTTCCAGGCTAAAAAGGAAGAGAACATCTATCTAGGGCCACACTGGGCTCCTCCTTCACAATCTAATCAACAGGAGCTGAACTGTTCTAGTCGCAAGCAGTGATTTAAACAGAAACTGAAGGAAGCTGATCTGAGGTTCAGTGGGGCAGGGTGTGAGAATAAGGTGGAAAATCTGCGAGAGCTTGTGGGTGGCAGCAAAACAAGCCTCAGCATGTCAAACGGTACTACCCCTAGGGGTTGGCTAGACCCACATTGCCATGAGTTGCAGTTCGAGAGGTGGAACCCCCAGTGAGCAGAGTTTAAAAAAAGCGGGATTTTTTTTATGAATTGATTTCAATTTTTTATTGGTTTGCATGTTGATTTCGATTAAATTGGTTTGTTAGCAGTTAATGGTTGCTGCTAATTGTTTTGATTGCAAATAAGAAGTTGTCATTATGTTAGATTATGTATTATAGCCTCAAATCCCACAGCAGTGGTTCAGAGTTAGAAATGTATTCGGTGTCATTGATTTGAATCCCTGAATCACGAAACTTACAAAAACAAGCTAGAAGCTACATTTGTGGGATAAGTTCAAGCGACTAAAAAAATCTCAAATTCAAAATACTTTGTGGTATTTCACCGGAAATCCGGTTTAATTATGAGAAATCCATAGACTCTAGCAATCTCATAGCACCAATTGTTTCAGGAATCCTTCCTCTGAAAAAGTTGTGTGACAAATTCAATGGCTGCAAATATGCAATGCTTCAAGATTTGTCACTTGGATAGGAATTTCTCCCGAGAAGTTATTTTTGGAAAGATCTAAGCTTCTTACCAATCTCAGAATGGTACTAATTCATTTTCTTTCACTTTCATCATGAGTGATGCATCCTCAACAAATCCATTATACGAAAACAGAACACCAGGCAGAGGAAATGTAACTGTAGCTTGATAAGGTTCACACCACACAAATCAAGTTGTTCCAACATGGATATTATTGAGAATCTTGAGTCTCCAATATGGACATTAAAATTTCCAGATGAGTAGCTCAAGTACATGGCCTGTGAATGGCCTGTGAAGTTGTCACAGATGACACCAGCCCAGTTACAACAACAATACTACCTAGCTTGTATTCGTCTTTAATCAATGAAAAACAGAGTGAAAAACAGCGCTCTTATATATAGTAAAATGAGTAAAATCTACCTTGACTCTGATATTGAACAATCTAGCTATGAGTAAAATGGTCGAATAAAATGCCATCGCTTATTATATATAGTGCTCCACTTGATGATAATATTACAATAAAAGACACAAGTACAAACTTTGAAATGCCTAGAAACATTTTCTTACAATACTACCAATTATCTTACCAAGTCGATCCAAGAAACGACAGTACATATACCTCCATCTTCTATTGACAATCAAAGGACCAATCAAACTCCAAAAACCCACTACAAATCCAAGTGCCATGCTTACATAGAACCAATCTACTTCGTGTTCTCCATCATTTTCATTGCACCCTGGTGTTGGATAAGTACAATTCTTAGGAAGTGGAGATCCACAAAGTTCATTGCCCATAAAACAAGTTGGATCAAAAGTTTGTAGTTGAGTGCTCATAGGAATCTTCCCAATCAAGTTGTTATTGGATAAGTTCAAGTAACTCAAAAAGTTCAAACTTGAAAGACTTTGTGGAATTTCACCGGAAAGTTGATTCCAAGAGAAATCAACAGACTCCAATGATTTCATAGCACCAAAATTTGTAGGAATTTTTCCAGTAAAAGAATTGTACGACAAATTCAACGACTGGAGGGCTGCGAGACTTGTCACTTCAATAGGAATCTCTCCTGAAAAATTGTTTTTGGAAAGGTCTATGATTCTCACCAAATTCAGAATGGTGTTATACTCAGCCATTTGCCCTTTCATCACAAGTGATGCATCCTCTGTAACAGAAGTGTAATTGGTTGAATAATATACACCATTTTGTACATTTGATGAGTCCACTGTCACCATGGCGCTGATGTTACTAATGCATCTTGGTATGGATCCTGAGAGATTATTATGAGCAACATCTAGGATTTGTAGAGAAGCAAGATTGCAAAGTTCCCTTGGTAAAAAGTCATGAAACTTATTTGACCGAAGGTTGAGAATCAACATACTCGACAACCTTTCTCCTATCCATATTGGAATGGTTCCAACAAGCTCATTTTCACCAACATCAAGTGTTTCTAGCTCTGTACAATTTCCAAGTGATGCAGGTATTGTCCCAAAGAGATTGTTTTTGCGAAGGCGCAACGATCGAAGCTCACTCAAAGTTCCCATAGAGATTGGAAGGTTTCCAGTAAATTTATTAGTACCCAAATCCAAGACCATTAAGAAGGGCCAAATCTTCCAACAATCAGGTAATTTTTCAGATAAAAAATTGCCTCTAAGTTTTAAAACTTCTGTTTCCTTCGACTCATGCATCCTATGACATACAAAATGAGAAATGGATCCTGAAAACTTATTGTTGGAAAGATCAAATCTATATGTGGGATATATGAGAGGCAATGGACCTGATAAATTATTTGAACTCAAGTCAAGTGACTCAAAACGAATTTCTTTAGTTAAAGATGGGATCTCCCCATGGATTTGATTATGAGAGAGATTTAAAGAAAACAATTTGGTGATATTTCTAAAATGAATTTTAGAAAGAGTTCCATTCAATTTGTTAGAGGAAACATCTAAATATTCCAATGAACAAAGTTCTCCTAAAGAAGATGGTATAGGACCCAAAATGGAATTGTTCCTCAGAATAAAAGTATGTAGATTTTTAAATTGACCAAATTCATTTGTCAAGAAACCAAAAATTTGAGTACTACTCAAATCTAACGACTCTAGCTTATCTGAAAGACAACCCGAGAAAATATCTAAAATTTTGGAAATTGCTTGACTCAATTTGACATAGTTCAAATAGATTGTTCTCAAGTTACAAAGTCTTCCGAGTGATCTAGGAATTCTTCCTTCAAGTTTGTAATTGTACGACAGATCAAGTGTTTCTATAGAAGTCAAGTTCACTATTGCACCAGAAATCATACCGTGCAAGTTATTATCATATAAAGAAAGGTACTGGAGATGGGTAAGGCTATACAACCACGTTGGTATTGAAGAATTGAAACTATTCATAGATAAATCAAGATGTATCAGAGATGTCAAGTTTTGAAGTCCATCAGGAATTGGACCTTGCAAATAATTGCCACTCATGCCAAGAAAGTGCAGATGACTAAGACCAAAAACCCAACTAGGAATCAAGGGGTTACTCATGATATATAGGCTGCGGGAAAGATCAAAGGTAACAAGAGATGAAAAATTAACAATGGACAGTGGAGGAAAATGCTGAAGTTCACACTCAGCCAATTTCAAGACTTTCAAAGAAGGGAGTGTATTTATCTCAAGTAGCCAGTTAGAGGCTTTGCTAAGATTCACATAACTCAAATCAAGGTATTCCAATAGAGGAAGAGAAGATAGCCAAAACAGATTCCCAGCTGAAAGGTAATAGTTGTAGTGAAGATTAAGGGTAACAAGAGATGAAAAATTAACAGTGGACAGTGGAGGAAAGTGCTGAAGTCCACACTCAACCAATTTTAAGACTTTCAAAGAAGGGAGTGTATTTATCTCAAGTAGCCAGTCAGAGGCTTTGCTAAGATTCACATAACTCAAATCAAGGTGTTCCAATAAAGGAAGAGAAGATAGCCAAAACAGATTCTCAGCTGAAAGTGAGTAGTAATCACAACTGAGATCAAGATATTGAAGATTGGATAGATTCCCAAACCGGTGAGGAATCATACCCAAAAATCCGGCATAAGAGAGATTAAGGTATGTTAAACTCTCCATAGAACCAAGAAATCTAGGAATCTGAATTCCTCCGAAATCATTATAGCTTAAATCCAAGTAATTCAAATGCTTTAAATCAAGCAAAGAGGGATTCAACTTACCCAATCTTGATCTCTCATAGGCATCATATTCAGCTTCCCAATCTCCATACCAAGAAGTGAGATACTCCGTATGAGGATTTCCAAGGTGAAGCTCGAGCACATGGCCTGTGAGGTTGTTGCAGACGACACCAGCCCATTTACAACAATCTCCATCAGCACCAATCCAAGAGTCAAGCCGGTTGGAAGTATCATTGAGATCTTGCTTGAACATTAGAAGTGCTTCTCTCTCAGATTCGATGCAACCCACATTAGAAGTACTTCCATTGCAGAAGCTAAAATTGATGGTTGCTATGGAAAGTAATTCGAAGAAAAGGAAGGCAATAAGAAAACTCACGCTAGGCTTCATTGCAAATACTTATGACAAAGTTTTAAGTGTACATAAGAATATTATCAAAGCCACCTATTTATAATGTTATATCCTCTTGTTAATATGGAATTAATTATTTTCTACATAAATTAAATTATCAGGAAATTTCCTTCACTATTACTTTTCAATCAAGATGTTAATTTAAAGAGACATTTAACTACTAATATTGGTCTCATTTTGACCAATATTAAAACTTTGATTTTTCTATACCCTTTAGTCTCTTTCAAATTTTCATATTTCCACTTCCAACTAATATATTGGTTCCTATACGATTATAAATATATCAACACTTAAATTAGCTCTATACATACTTCAAATACTTTGGAAATTAATTAAATTAAAAATTGCACACTCACAATAGTGTCATGACGATCTTGTTTATATTAAAGTTATTTTAGTTTGTTTTATAATTTGAAAAAAAAAATGTTTATAAGAGAAAACAGTGCAAACATCCAGGTCTAGATGATCTTTGTCTAAATTAATTAACAATTTTCAGTTACATTTAACAGGTATTTGGGAATTGAGATGAGAGGAAGTGATGCAAATCATTTTCTAATATTTTGTTTTCTTTTATTCTAGCAGGATTATCACATCAATTCTTCCCTTGATTTTTTCAGATTACTAACTCAGCAAATATTAGATTACTGAGAATGTTGTCCCCAAAGCCATCCAAGAAACAACAATAATTAAATCTCCAGTCCAAAAGCATTCATAGAACAAGTTTTTTGCATGTTAATTTGAAGGAAATTTCCTTCGTTATTAATATTCAATCAAGATATTTGAGGAGATTAAGATAGTCAACTACAATTTGCTACCTCACATTGACTTTTAAAGCTCTGATCTTTTTGTATCTTTAATTTGCTACCTCACATTTGTTTTTGGATTGCATCAAGGACTCTCACAAGTCAAGCGAGAAAGAGAAAGAGATTTTTTTTTTTTTTTAATTTTTTTTTTATTATTATTTTTTTAACAAGATGAGGTTGGTTTGGTGGTAAACTCCTCACACCTATGCCATAAGGTTGTGGGTTCGAATCTTCCCCCTTCCCCCTTCCCCCAAAACCCCTCAAATTTATGTAATATTTCAAAAAATAAAAAAAGATTTTTATTTTTATCTTTTTTAACTAAAATATTTCGAGATCTAATCAGATGATGGCCTATTTTTTTCAAGTACTAGAACTAATTTTTTTATTTATTTTAATTTTCCTATATTTCTCTCATTTTCCAATACCTTCATATTTAGACTAGCCGGTTGAAAGGATCATAGCTAAGATCTTGCTTGAAGCTTTTCTCTCACTTTGGACACAACCCACATGAGAACTTCCATTGCAGAAGCTAAAATTGATTTGCTTTATAGACTTTTAGTGTATTAACATGATCACTTAAATATCAATTTGGAATCAAATTTGAGGAAGTTGTAGGAAATTTCGTTGATTATAACTTTTCATCAAATATTGAACACGATTAATTGCTATAGGTCCCATTGTGTTTCCTTGTAATAGTGGAGAAGACTTCAAGTCAACTAAAGAAAACATTATTTTAATTTTAATTTCTATGTGCTTGTCTTCTCTAATATTTCTTATATAAGGATAAAAAGATAGATAATCGATCACTTTTGAAGGAAAATATACGTTTACTTAAAATCAAGGGAAAACATTATTTATTGCACTATCATGTATCATCATCACTGCTACTTTTTGAAAATATCATCATTGTTGTTTTCTTTCCCTATTCAAAAGCATGTCTTCACAAATATTGAGTTTTTCTCCAATTTTACATATATAGTTTTTAATTTGTTTATGATGATGTCAACCTCTCTTGAATTTATATCCTCTAAAATCTTATCTTCAATATTTGAAGTGGATTTGTTCAATTGATGGTTTGAATGCATCAACAAAAAAAATAGAGAATAATAAAAATTACAAATAATTGATGTCCACTAATTTTTAATTTCAAGTTATAAAATAACGAGCACTAGAGATTGTAATTAACATTTGACGATATCACAATATAGTACAGTTGTTATATATATTATTTATTTTTTTGGAGAAAATAACATAGAAATTCGTTTAATTATTAATATTTATTTTAATAACAGAATTCGTGACTAAGCAAGAAGAGAAGAATTCGTGGAGGAGAGACAGAAAAATGTGTTTTGTTTTTGTTTTTTAATATAACACGGGGTCATAAATTTTTCCGATATCAAACAAAATCAATTCTTATAAATACGGTCCATATGCAATTCACAATATATATTTCACACTCACGCTGAGTCTGGGACGATTTTAGCTATATGAGTATAGATATATTGGTTCCTATATATCAACACTTAAATTAGCTCTATACATGCTTCAAAAGCTTTGGAAATTAATTAAATTAAAAAATTACACACTTACAATAGTGTCCAGACAATCTTTTTTATATTAAAGTTATTTTAATTTGTTTTATAATTCGAAAAAATAATGTTATTAAGAGAAATAGTGCAAATATGCAGGTCCAAATCATCTGTGTCTAAATTAATAATTTTCAGTTACATTTAGCAGGTATTTGAGAATTGAGATTAGAGGAAATGATGCAATTCATTTTCTAATATTTTGTTTTCCTTTCTTTTAGCAGAATTATCACATCAACTCTTCCCTTTCAACCACACACAAAACTAATGGACTAAGCAAATATCAAATTACTGAGAATGTTGTCCTGAAAGCCCTCCAAGAAACGATAACAATTAAATCTCCAGCCAGTTAATTACAGTCCAAAAGCATTCATAGAACAAGTTTTCTGCATGTATTTAATTTGAAGGAAATTTCCTTCATTACTAATATTCAATCTAGATATTAAAGGAGATTAAGATAGTCAACTACAATTTGCTACTTCTCATTTGCTTTTGGATTGCATCATGGACTCACAAGTCAACTGAGAAAGAAAGAGAAAGAGATTTATATTTTTGTCAACTACAATTTACTACCTCTCATTTGCTTTTGGATTGCATCATGGACTCACAAGTCAATCGAGAAAGAGAAAGAGATTTTTTTTTATTTTATTTTTTTAAAACTAAAATATTTCAAGATCTAACGAGATGATGGCCTATTTGATCAACCTAACTTTTTTTTTTTCGTCTTTATATTTTTAATATTTAATATAAAAATAATGTAGTAATTATAATATGTTATTTTATTTTTTCACGGGTTCATGGATGCCCCCTAACTTTTGCAGGTAAAAACAAAGTTTAAGTGCGCATAAGAATATGGAATTATTTTATGCATAAATTAAATTATCAGGAAATTTTCTTCACTATTACATTTCAATCATGATATTAGCTCTTGACCGATCCCTTTTGAAATTCCATTGCAGAAGCTAAAATTGATGTGCTTTATAGAGTTTTAGTGTCTTAACATGATCACTTGAATATCAATTTGGAATCAAATTTGAGGAAGTTGTAAGAAATTTCATTGATTATAACTTTTCATCAAATATTGAATATGATTAATTGGTATAGGTCCCAGAGTGTTTCCTTGTAATAGTGGAGAAGACTCCAAGTCAACTAAAGAAAACATTATTAAAAAAGAAACAAAAAAAAAAAAACTTTTTATTTTTAATTTCTACATGCTTGTTTTCTGTTATATTTCTTATATAAGGATAAAAAGATAGATAATCGATC
Source organism: Acer campestre (assembly GCA_954870605.1). NCBI lineage: Eukaryota > Viridiplantae > Streptophyta > Magnoliopsida > Sapindales > Sapindaceae > Acer > Acer campestre. Next base: position 49,441,406 of record OX940801.1, on the reverse strand, counting down.
ACTTTTGAAGGAAAGGATACGTTTACTTAAAATCAAGGGAAGACTAGCACTATCACATATCATCATCATCATCTTGCTTTTTGAAAATATCATTGGTGTTTTCTTTTGAGTTTTTCTCCAATTTTACGTATAGAGTTTTTAATTTGTTCATGATGATATCAACCTCTCTTGAATTTATATCCTCTAAAATCTTATCTTCAATATTTGAAGTGGATTTGTTCAATAGATGGTTTGAATGCGTCAACAAAAAAAAAATAAAAAAAATTAGAGAATAATAAAAATTACAAATAATTGATGTCCACTAATTTTTAATTTCAAGTTATAAAATAACGAGCATGATAGATTGTAATTAACATTTGACGATATCATAAAATAGTACAGTTATTTTTTTTTTTGAACGGCGTTTACGTTTATTGAAACAGGCCAGAAGACCAGCAAACCAACAAGAAACAGGCAAAAAACACACGGACAAGAACCAGACCAAGCAAAACACAGAAAACACACAGCCAACTCGGCAACAAACAGCCAACTCGGCAACAAACAGCCCACCACAAACAGCAAACAGCCCCCCACAAAACAAAAGATCAGAAGCCATCCCAGGAAATAAAATCACCCCCCCTACTCGACCCTCTCTTAGCCAGAAAATCCGCAAAAGAATTTGACGATCTCGGGCTAAAGGAGACAACAATATTGCCTAAAGCCTCCAAACAGCTACGAATGTCGTAAACCTTGTCAACCAGATTGAGATTGCCGAAACCGTCGCCATTGATCCAAGACACCACCACCTTAGAATCACTAACAATAACCATCTCCCGACCAAACAAAATCGGTTTGGAAGCGCAAAGGGTGACAACCTTGTCTATGGCCAGCAGTTCAGCTTCATTAGAATCACACAACCCCACATACAGCGAGAAGACACAAAAGATTTTGCCTCTGCTGTCTCTCAACGCCCCCCCAATGCCCGCATGACCAGGCTTGCCTCGAGCCGACCCATCCACGTTAAACATCAATACATTGCCCAATGGAGGCGTCCACAGATCGGCCTTGATCCTCCTCGGCTTAGGGGCTTCGCTGCAACGCTCTTTAATGTCAAGAAGAATAAAAGTAATTGGGTCAGACGAACCTTTGCCAAAAAATTTAAACCACCAAGCAACTTTGAATTAAAATAGTACAATTATTATATATAGAATTTTTTTTCTGGAGAAAATAACATAGAAATTCGTTTAATTATTAATTTTTATTTTAAAACAAAATTCCTGACTAAGCAAGAAGAGAAGAATTCGTGGAGGAGAGACAGAAAAATGTGTTTTGTTTTTATTTTTTACTCTAACACTGGGTCATAAATTTTTCCGATACCAAACAAAATCAATTCTTATAAATACGGTCTAGATGCAATTCACAATATATATTTCACACTCACGCCGAATCTGTGACGATTTTAGCTATATGAGTATAGATATTTTGGTTCTATATTAGTATAGATATATCAACACTTAAATTAGCTCTATACATACTTCAAATACTTCGGAAATTAATTAAATTAAAAAATTACACACTTACTATAGTGTCCAGACAATCTTGTTTATATTAAAGTTATTTTAATTTGTTTTATAATTCGAAAAAATAATGTTATTAAGAGAAAATAGTGCAAATATGCAGGTCCAAATCATCTGTATCTAAATTAACAATTTCCAATTACATTTAGTAGGTATTTGAGAATTGAGATGAGAGGAAATGATGCAAATCATTTTCTAATATTTTGTTTTCTTTTCCTTTAGTAGAATTATCACATCAACTCTTCCCTTTCAACCACACACAAAACTAACGGACTCAGCAAATATCATATTACTGAGAATGTTGTCCCAAAAGCCATTCAAGAAACAATAATAATTAAATCTCCAGCCAGTTAATTACAGTCCAAAAGCATTGAGAGAACAAGTTTTCTGCATGTTAATTTGAAGGAAATTTCCTTCATTACTAATATTCAATCAAGATATTTAAGGAGATTAAGACAGTCAACTACAATTTGCTACTTCTCATTTGCTTTTGGATTGCATCGTGGACTCACAAGTCAATCGAGAAAGAAAGAGAAAGAGATTTTTATTTTTATCAACTACAATTTACTACCTCTCATTTGCTTTTGGATTGCATCATGGACTCACAAGTCAATCGAGAAAAAGAAAAAGAATTTTATTTTTATTTTTATTTAACTAAAATATTTCAAGATCTAACGAGATGATGGCCTATTTGATCAACCTAATGAAAATAAAATTTCGTCTTAAATTTTTTTATATTTAATATAAAAATAATGTATTAATTATAATATATTGTTTTATTTTTCACGGGTTCATGGATGCCCCCTAACTTTTGTAGGTAAAAACAAAGTTTAAGTATGCATAAGAATATTATCAAAGCCACCTATTTATAATGTGTTATCCTCTTGTTAAAATGGAATTATTTCTTTTCTATAGAAATTAAATTACTAGGAAATTTCCTTCACTATTACTTTTCAATATTAATTTAAAGAGACATTTAACTACAATATATAGGTCCCATTTTGACCAATATTAAAACTTTGATTTTTCTATACCCTTTAGTGTCTTTCAAATTTTCATAGGTCCCATTGACTTTTAAAGCTATGATCTTTTTGTACCTTTAATTTGCTACCTCACATATGTTTTCGGATTGTATCAAGAACTCACAAGTCAAGCAAGAAAGAGAAAGAGTTATTTATTTATTATTATTATTATATATTTTTTTTAAGATGAGGTTGGTTTGGTGGTAAACTCCTCACACTTACGCCATAAGGGCGTGGGTTCGAGTCCTCTCCCTTCCCCCAAAATCTCCCGAATTTATATAATATTTCCATAAAAAAAAAAAAAAGAGAGATTTTTATTTTTATCTTTTTTAAACTAAAATATTTCAAGATCTAACCAGATGATGGCCTATTTTTTTCAAGTACTAGAACCATTTTTTACATTTTCCTATATTTCTCTCATTTTCCAATACATTCATATTTAGACCAAACCGGTTTAAAGGATCATAGCTGAGATCTTGCTTGAAGCTTTTCTCTCACTTTGGACACAACCCATATGAGAACTTCCATAGCAGAAGCTAAAATTGATGTGCTTTATAGACTTTTAGTGTCTTGACATGATCATTTGAATATCAATTTGGAATCAAATTTGAGGAAGTTGTAGGAAATTTAGTTGATTATAACTTTTCATCAAATATTGAACACGATTAATTGCTATAGGTCGCAGTGTTTCCTTGTAATAGTGGAGAAGACTCCAAGTCAATTGAGTCCACGATTAATCTCTTGAATTTATATCCTCTAAAATCTTATCTTTATTATTTGAAGTGGATTTGTTCAATCGATGGTTTGTATGCGTCAACAAAAAAAAAAAAATAAAGAATAATCAAAATTACAAATAATTGATGTCCACTAATTTTTAATTTCAAGTTATAAAATAATGAGCACGAGAGATTGTCATTAACATTTGACGATATCATAAAATAGTATATTTGTTATATATAGTGTTTTTTTTCTGGAGAAAATAACATAGAAATTTGTTTAATTATTAATATTTATTTTTAAAACAAAATTCCTGACTAAGCAAGAAGAGAAGAATTCGTGGAGGAGAGACAGAAAAATGTGTTTTTTTTTTTTTAATCTAACACTGAGTCAACAAATTTTCCGATATCAAACAAAATCGATTCTTATAAATATGGTCCACATGCAATTCACAATATTTCACACATGCCGAGTCTGAGACTATTTAGCTATATGAGTATAGATATATTGGTTCCTATATGAGTATAGATATATCAACACTTAAATTAGCTCCATACATACTTCAAATACTTTGGAAATTAATTAAATTAAAAAATTACACACTTACAATAATGTCCAGACAACCTTGTTTATATTAAAGTTATTTTAATTTGTTTTATAATTCGAAAAAAATAATGTTATTAAGAGAAAATAGTGCAAATAAGCAAGTCCAAATCATCTGTGTCTAAATTAATAATTTCCAGTTACATTTAGCAGGTATTTGAGAATTGAGATGAGAGGAAATGATGCAAATCATTTTCTAATATTTTGTTTTCTTTTCTTTTAGCAAAGTTATCACATTGACTCTTCCATTTCAACCACACACAAAACCAATGGACTCAGCGGATATCGGATTACTGAGAATGTTGTCCCGAAAGCCATTCAAGAAACGATAATAATTAAATCTCCAGCCAGTTAATTACAATCCAAAAGCATTCATAGAACAAGTTTTATGCATATTAATTTGAAGGAAATTTCCTTCATTACTAATATTCAATCAAGATATTTAAGGAGATTAAGACAGTCAACTACAATTTGCTACTTCTCATATTCTTTTGGATTGCATCGTGGACTCACAAGTCAATCGAGAAAAAAAAAAAAAAGAAGAGATTTTTATTTTTATTTTTAATATTGTATTAATTCCTCTTGTTAATATGGAATTATTTTCTGCATAAATTAAATTATTAGGAAATTATCTTCACTGTTACTTTTCAATCATGAAATTAGCTCTTAACTACTTTATATATAGGATCCATTTTGACCATCTCATGAAATTGGAAAATATAACCGATCTCAACTGCAGGACATTAATTTCCTATAATAATAGTTGTTTTCGGTTACTTATAACGATTGATCTCATCGGAATTTCAACATACAGAACATTGACCGACTGATATTAGAATCAAAAATGAATATAACATAATCTATGAATTAATTGGTGTTATGTGGAACAGAGGAAATGATTCTCTTGAAAGAAGCAAGCATTTGGTGTAGTTTTACATTTATAATTATCACAAACTCAAAAAAGATTTGGAATTGGCAATATTCATGTGCTATGCATTTGTGTCCACCTCCACCACATAGCATTGTGAAACCAATAAATACAACCTCATCAAAAAAAATGTTTTACATATTTAAATCCACTTTCAATATTGAAAATCGCAGGGTTTTTATTTTTATTTATTTATTTATTTATTTATTTTTATTTTATTTTATTTTTTTATGGGTTGTTTTCCTTTTCACTCTTGACAATATCTATTAATCCGGCATTAGGTATTTTTTTTTTTTGAAAGCTTTCGCTATTTGTAGGATTCGAACTGCTAACTTGAAAGTTATTTACCCAAGCCTCAAACTTTTCCATCTACCATATTTTCCTTTTCACTCTTAAAAAAAAAGATGGTTTAATTTTATAACTCAATAAAAAAATCAACTTAAATGTTTTCAAAATTCAGCAACAACAATTTATCTAATCCTCCCCTAAAATTTATCAAAACCGCACTATAATCTTTTGACATTTGTTGAAGTTGGTAACCACTCAACCAAAAAAAAAACTACTAGGGTAGGCACACAATAATAGCATTTAAGATATAAATTTTAGCATGTTAACATAAAAGCTTTTAAGTATATATAACAACGTAAGAAGGAACTCAGACTCGAGACCTCGTGATTCCGATACCGTATTAGTAATCTTTAATACAACCTCAAATCTTTTGTAATTTTTAACCAAACTTATCAAGACAATCAGGCCCGGCCCTAGGGGGAGCCCAGTGAAGCAACCATCTAGGACCCTTGATCTTTGAGGGCCCCCAAATTGTAAAAAATAAAATAAAATGATTTCAAATATAATTCATGTATGATTTTAAACTAACAAACTCATAAATGAGTTTAAAATAGGCCCATCAAACATATAAATTTTTTAAACTAGCAAACTCATAAATGAGTTTAAAATATGCCCACTGAACATATTTTGTTAAAGAAAGGCTCACAAATTATAAAACCCAATTATCATCTTCAACTCTTGCTCTTTCCATTCTCTACAGTTGTTGGCTTTACAAAAATTGGCATGTCGTGAAGAATTGTAATTTCAGAGACCTTATTCGAACACGATTTGAGTTCATGAAAGAGTACCTCTCCAAGAAAATCTATCACAGGACTAGAGAAACAAAGGTAATACATCCAGCAGAATAACTACATTCATATTATTTTGTGTAAAATATGTGAAGACATTCTTGTAAATTAATTTCATTACAAGTCCCCTAACCTGGAAATTAAATTGATTGAATAGATTTTCACAAGTCATAGCAGTGCTTGCTTCTTACAACTTGCAATCAAATTATAGTACATATCTCACAAGTCTACCTGATCATCAGACTATTCAATCTCTTTATTTATACAAGAAATCAACCTCAACAACTTTAAGTCCAAGAGGACCAAGCAATCCTCATATTTACATGACCTCATCAAAAGTGTTGCAGAGGAGATTGATGTTGGGAGTAGTTGTTTATGGGAGGGGAAGATTTTGCATATTACTAATGCACATATTTACATATTACTAATGCTGATGGCAGTTCTCTCACTAAATTGACTTACTTGAAAAGGTGAGACTTCAAAAGAGTAAGAGCTGTCACAACCCTTGATTCTCGACTAGTATGATATCGATGGAGCTGCAGCTGTGAACTGACCATGTCTGAAGACCGGCATCATGCAAAGAGAAAAATAAGTACTAGATTGTAAGAGGTCATTGAATTTCCAGATGCAACAGATATGACGATGTCACAGTAAAGGAAACAACGGCATGGGAGTTTGTAATGTAGAAAAACAGCATTTGCCTTGGACTTTACCTGTTAACTGACTCCGTATCAGCAGCAGTTCCAGCACCACAACAGTAGATATTAGGTGCCATATAGTGTATCTTCTCACAATTCTTATCGCAAACAATGGGTCCTGCTGTGGCTCTAGTATCTGCTCCAAGGATGACTCTATCCTGAGCATAATTTCAAGAAAGAAAAAAAATGAAATTTGAGACTAGTACTCCAGAAAGAATATAAAAGTACCAAGAAGTTTGAAAAAGTATGTGGTTTGAAACTAAGATGTAGCATTATAGATTAGTAAATTGTAAAGGTATATGGTCAATATTTTGTCGACAAACAGAACTGAAAAGTTGCATTAATTGATGTGCTTATCAGCTTATGTTCCTAACTCATAAGTCATAACATAACAAACTACTCAGCTGGTTCCTATCCAAGAAATTAAACTTTAGTTACATCAATGGCCATTGGCAACCTTATGATCATTCAATCAACGCAAATCCTAAACGAATAAAAAGGAAACCATATGCCTCCTGGTATAGACGTATAGTATAGCATAATATGCAACAACTAATAAAATAAAACATCTAAAAAGAAACCAAGCAATAAACAAGTTGCAATCTAAAAGGGTATCAACTAATGGCTAAAAAGATTGAAAATACCAGAAAGATTAGGCCAACGATGGTCGTCCCCGTCTTGAAATACAATGGGGATTTATGGCCTTTCTTCGAAAGCATATCATTCCTTCTACACAGATCGAATGAGAACCCGCCACTGGGAGGAAGTTCTACCACTGCTGCCTTCGACATTTTGAATTTCACAAAAAAACCTAACCACTTGAAAGACATGAAATAAAACAAAAGCTCCATAAACACATAAATACCACATACATTCAACCAAACAAACTAAAAAGCAATAAACCAAAAGCCAGTTATAACTCATAAAGGTAAATTTTTTAAAGTCCAATCGATCATAGAAAACTATCTACGGCGTCGTTCAAGTTCGTATTCACAGAAACCGAAATAATCTTAAAATTAATTAAAAAAAGACGAGAAAACCGAATAATGGTAATGTGCAGAAAACAAACCCTAATAATATGTGAATCAGTAAATGCAACTTACAAGAGCTTGAAGACACGACGATCGGTGAAAAATCTGTGTGATGGATCTCTCTGAGAGAACTGGTAGGCGTAGAAGAAGGCTTTGAAGCTTAAAACAACTGAGACTTGGAGAATAAGAAACTGAGAGGATTTCTACTCTGGTTAATTTTTGGTAATTTCGGTTTTATTTAAATATAATGTGTAATTAATGTAAAATTTTAGCTGCGTTTACTGTTCTTTTATAATGTTTTTGCTATTAAGTCCTTCGGTAATATTTAATTTCGCAATTCTTGTTCGAAGTATGAAATTATTTCCATTTCGTCCTTTTGTCTTTGTATAATAATATATATATATATATATAAAAACTAAAATAATTGTCCGGTCCAGTCTAGTTAAATATGGGCCCTTAGCGTTTTTAACTGATTAATTGGGTGCATTTAGTAATTGGGCTGTCAAATGATATTATCAGGCCCAGTCCAGTTATTGTAAACAAAACAAATAAAGAGAAAGAGCGAGAGGGTGACGTGTACTGGCACGTCATCGAAATGGAGACATTTTCTGACACGTGTTCTGGATGATGTGGCTTTCTCGTCGGTATAATAGGGTGACGTGCTCACACACGTCAGCAAAAATGTGGTGACATGTCTGGAAACTTTACTGTCGAAGAAAAAGGAAAGAGAAGTCGAAACCAAGTGGAGCAGCCGCGCAATTAACAAGTTTGAATCATCAATTTTCGATCGACCCTTATTTTTCATTCACCGAATTTGATGTTCAAACTTTCCAATCCAAAATTTCATCAAAAATCAGTCACTACCGGACAGTTTTCGGTGATGGGTTGTCGTAAAACAACACATTTGAGGCTGACGAACTGGGTTGTGATGAAAATCGAGTTTTGAGTCCAAATTTGGAGAATGTTAAGGTTTTGATGTGCAATGGTGTGTGGGGTGTTGATGTTTGGTTGCAAGAGGGTGTTTGCCGTGGAGAGTGCAAGCTTTCTCAGGTATTGAGAGTGTTTAAAGAGCCCTGGATATGATTGATTTTGCCACCGTTTCTGGGGTTGCCTGCGTTTTTTTCGATGGCTGAGACTTCGATCACTAGGGCTTTGGCCATGGAAGGTATAAAGTTCTTGACTTTATATGTGAATTCATTCGTGTTGGTTGAATGTTTTATGTTCAATTGTGTTGTATGCATATTTGAATTGAATGTTGATGTTGTAAGTGTTTACAATGACTTTAAAGAGCAAGGATTGATTTTGGCAGCGCTTTATGGGGTTGTCTGCGTTCTTTTCGATGGCTGAGACTTCGACGATCACCATGCTTTGGCCGTGAAAGGTATAGAGTTCTTGACTTTATATGTGAATTCATTTTAGTTGGCTGAATGTTTTATGTGTAATTTTATTGTCACAACTTATGCATATTTGAATTGAATGTTGAGGTTGTAAGTGTTTGCAATGGCAGTGATGTTTCTCGGTTTTTGACAACTATCCCTATTCCTTGATGTTATTGTAACTGGTTTCATTATCTTGAGATTGTGTTTGTGGATCCTTTCTTATTGTAGTTTCTATTTGTGTACTCAGCGTGGTAAATAAATATTGGAGTCAATGCATCAGTCTCAGAGGCAGCAACAGCAATATTTGGCGAAGCCGGTATTGAGTAAACTAATGACTGTATGTATAAGCTTCCGTACTCTCCCTCTCATACAAATGGTGGGAATGGGATAGTTTTCCAAGCTGCATATGATGTTAGGTTTTCATCTAATTGATTATGTTTTCTCCTAGTTAAACAAAGTAATTGTGTCCGGTTGATGATGAAACTCATGCTGAAACAAGCATAGTTGTCTGCATATGTTTGATTCAATTTCTTTAATGGGTTTTTCGTTTTTGGAATTATATTAGATTGTCATTCTGAAATCACTCCGAAAAGTAATTCCATTCATCGAGCTACAGAGGTTGTCATTTAAAAAAAAACATTCTTTGAATGGTCTCTCTCTCTCTCTCTCTCTCTCTCCCTCTCCCTCTCTCTCTCTCCCTCTTTCTCTCTCTCTCTCATGCTTGCTCTTTTTTGTTGTCTAAATCTGTGGACTGATGAATTTTGATTGTGGAAAGCAAATTTGATTCCTTTTGTTTATCTGTTAGTGGGAAAGAAGCATTTAACTATTTCGGTGAAGATCCGGCATTGTTTGATATGGTAAGATTTTCTTTAAAAAAATAATTTTTCCATATAGAATTTGTTTATTCTTTTGTCAATCTCTCACCAACAGTGTATATAGTAATGGTCTGGTGAGAAGGACAATTAAGTTAAATGAGAATTAATATTGTAAGCCACGCAATTTCGATCCTAGTAGCTCAAAGAATCCAGTCCTTTTCTATGTTTTTGTTCAGTAATTCATATCTTCAATTCGAAAAAAACTTTAGACATCCCTTGACTGGCCTCAGAGGCAATAGAATTGTGGTGGTTCAATCTTGATTCTTTTGGGATAATTCCACATAAATTTCTTGATTATGCAAGCTAATGACCATAGGCTCAGAAGTCTTTGAGTTCAAAGCTCTATATTCAGACCTAATTGTTCATTCAATTTGCCAAAATCCCCTGCTTTACTATGTCATGAATCTGCACTACTGAATCATGCTGCTTATCCGCTATGTAGTTATACTTACCTTTTGAATCTCTCATATATAATTTTTTACCTTTTAGTTTCCTTTCGGTCCAAAAGAAATGGCTTCAAACAACATTTTTGAATATTGGCCTTTGAATGACATAGTTATATTTGGAGGAATAGTTAACTTTTTTTTTATTCATTTGCCAGTATCATACCGGATATCAAGAGCAAATGTCTCATTGGCCTGAGCTGCCAGTTAATATTATCACAAAATGGCTGAAAGGTCGCAGCCCTTCTTTAGTTGTTGTAGATTTTGGCTGTGGTAAGGTTTTGTCGAACTCTATAAAACATTGCTAGATTGAAATGGACAATTACTACTGTTATTTGTGATTAAATCTCTCATACTCACTAATTACATTTTTTTTGTTGCACTATCAAATCATACTTATGTGTTGTGTTTCAGGTGATGCACGTCTTGCAAAAAATGTGAAAAATAAAGTTTTTTTCTTTTGATCTTGTCTCAAATTGCTTGTGATATGTCAAATGTATGCACAAATACTTTGCATAAGGGTAAGCATCAGTAAATTATGTAAATTTACAACAAGAAGTGCTATTTTGAGGATAAATTTTACTGTTGCATGCAGTGTTCATGTCTGACTGCTAAACTTTTTTTTGAACAGAAAATCTTTATTCATGAAAAGGCCAAATGTGCCAAGAAGAACTACAAGCACACATGCCGAAAGTCCAAGAAAACCAAAACAAACCACAAAACCAGAAACACAACAAGAAGCCTAAACAATATCACACCAACCAACAAAAAGAGCTACAACCCACCCACAAAACAACACCCCAAGGCTACAAAGAAAGAAATCAATAGAAACAAAGCCCAGCAAGCCAAAAACAAGAAGCCGTACAAGCCAAAATGAAGAAAAGACACTGCAGCTGCAACAAGATCAAAACACCAAAACTACGACAACACCATTGAAAAACAAAACCCTCCCCAACTCTAACCGGCCTACTATCCAGAGCCCAATTTAAATTTTCACTGATGCCCTTCTTGCCCCCTTTATTAGAGCATTCGCCTACCCGCTTGTTGAAATCAGAAAGCAATCCTCCACCTTCTGAGTCATAAGAGGAGCTATCACCACTACTCACCTCTGTAAATCCTAGTTGACTTTGGACTTTATCTAAAACCATGATTTTGTTATGATCATGCCTATAACTTTTTTTTTTGAAAAGGCAAAGATTTATTAGACAGCCACAAAAAGGCAACAAGCAACAAGACAAGGCCAAGAACACAAGCCAACACCTAAACAACACCACAAAGCCACAAAGGCACCACAAGAAGAACAAAGAGCACCGAACACTATTACACAGCCACGCAAAAACAGGGCAAAAACCTGACAACAAGCTAGACAAAAGAAAAAGCCCCAAAACACACAAAACAAACAGCAAAGAACAGGGAGAGGCAAACAAAAGCAGCAGCAACACAGACAGAAAACCAGGCAGCAGCAGCAACCACAAACCTATGATCATGCCTATAACTGGTTCCGTTATGATCTACTACTACAATGCCTACAACAATAAAGAGTGAATCACGGTTTCACATATACTCCATTAATTATAACCATGATTTTGGTGACTCTGGACCTATATAAATGTGAAAAGTAGTACCAATTGCTAAACTGCAATATGAATCCGAAGCTTTTCACGCGGTATTAAGAAAATGGTGAAGTTGAGTATGAAAAATATGCTAGATTTTTTTTTTCTCCCTTTCTTTATTGTGTTTATTACCTTTCAAGATGCCCTCATTTGTGATTTCTTTATTGTGTCCCTTTCTTCACTAGTGATTAATTGTTTGCTTACTGGCAGACACCCCTTGAATCATCATCTGTAGATGTCGCTATCTTCTGCCTTTCATTAATGGGGACAGACTTTCCCAGTTACCTTCAGGAAGCGCATAGAGTTTTTAAACCAAGGTACCGTGCTCAAAATTTTCATTCAAGTGTTTGGTCACCTTGTGTTTGTAAGATTTTTCAAGTGTTAACCCACTGATGATGGGTTTTCATAGTGACTGGCTTTTGATAGCAGAGGTGAAGAGCAGATTTGATCCAAACACTGGAGGAGCTGACCCAAACAAGTTTTCAAAGGCAGTTTGTGATCTTGGGTTTGCTTCAGAGTCAAATGTCAGTTTATTAGCCTTTAGTTGTCTATATAATTAATCATTTTGTCATATACCGACTTAATACATATTATGTCCAGGATTTTTCAAATAAGATCTTTATTTTGTTGTACTTCAAGAAAAAGGTTAGTAGCCATTGCCTGAAAAGCCATTATGGAGTTCATAACTTATCTAAATTATCTAATCAGAAGTTGCATATAATTTGATACCATTTTGTCTGTAGGAGAAGCAAAACTCAAAGCACAAGGAGATCGAATGGCCCGAGTTGAAACCTTGTTTGTACAAGCGTTGCTGAAATTAGAAGCAAAATGCCCCATCTTACGTCTTTTTCATGACAAAGTGGTTTTACTACTTGGTTATGTAAATATGATTTTGTACAACTTTTTGAGACAGATAGTCATTATAATGTCTTTCTGCTTAGGAAATATGGAGAACAGAATTTTTGTAAGTGTTAACAAATTTCATCAGCAATCCAAGGAATTTTTTTTAGTCAAGTGATATCAAATGTGTACAATTTTCAAGTGACACAGGTAGTGTTCAAGACAGGTTTTTTTTTTTTTTTTTTTTTTTTTTTTTTTTGAAGGTGCAAAGATAGAAGTGCACTCAATGTTCCAACAGAAGTTGGAAGGTTACCACTAAGTTTATCGTCACCTAAATCTAAGACAAGGATCGCCAAACCATCCAACAATCAGGCAATTGTCTTGATAAAAAATTGCCTCTTTAAGGTTCAGAATTTCTGCTTCCTTAGACTCATTCATTCTATAACACAAAAGACGAGAAATGGAACCTGAAATCGTATTTTTAGAAAGATCAATTCCAGCTTCCCATTGATTGTTGGATATTATTGAGTCTCCAATAATATTAAAATTTCCAGATGAGGATTTCTTAGGTGTAGCTCAAGAACAAGGCCCGTGAAGTTGTCACACACGACACCAGCCCAGTTACAACAACAATCCCCATCTGTAATCCAAGAGATTGTTGTACATCAGAAGCAACAAGCAATTGTCCAACCAGTATCGAAGTAAAGGCAAGCTCAAACAGATAACAAAACTGAATAATATTTGTTGATACTCAATTAATTGTTTCAATACCCTAAAATGACCAATTCAAATAGTCTATACATGAATGCTTCTGGGAAATATTTTTACATGAATCTCTATCAGAAATTTCTCATAAGTTCCAATGATTCAAATTCAATGAACCATTTATCATTTGCACATACATATTTGGCTTCATAAACTAAAAGAGGCGCCAGTGGAAGGGGAGATACCGAGGTTGTCGGCTGTCTCCTTGGCGGCACCGGCGAGGAGGGACATGATGGAACCTACCAAATTGTGTGGGATCTGAGACAAGCAGAAGAGGAAATGGTAGACGATGTCATCGTTGTCTATGCTTCGAGGTTTTTCTGCTCAACCAGGTGATGACGTCATTTAATAACGTGTCTGAGCACGTCACTGTCTTTCCATGTGCCATATGTTGATGTGTTTAGCCATGTCACCACTCATTTGATGACAAGTCAAGAAACTTTTTAATAGCCATATGATGATGTGTTTGGATAAGTCACCAAAAATGTGATGATGTGGCCGAACACATCACTACTTATTTAGTTATTATGTGATGACGTGCTCTGACACGTCAACACGTATTTAATGAAGTGCCTGGCCTCGTCACTACTTAAAACTCTAAAACGGCACCGATCCGTTAAAAGTCATCTCTTTTCTCATTTCTAAACTACTTCAGATAATCCAAACAGTCAAACACCAACAAAAATGGCGAAAGCCGCGAAATTGATGCCTAGTTTAAGAAGAAGCCATCAAAGCCTCTCCATTTCCAGCTTGTTCAACACCACTAAACAAAACCCATCTCTCTTTACATCCAAACTGCACCCGGTTCTCAAATCACAGCCACCAGAAGCTGCGTCTTGGAGATGCGCAAGGCCACCTTCGCAGACAACATTCGTATAGAGATCCAATACGAGCTTCAACACTCCCCTTCTAATCAGGTTCTTATTTCTTCACTTTATTATTACTGTCTCTTTTGTAATTTTTTGCTTACTTTTGATATGTTAATTTGTGGGTGTGTTTTTATAATTTCATTTTCTCACAATTGAGATTCTGACTGGTGTTTGAATACAAAGTTTTCTTTTTTGTACTAAAGAACAATTTTTGATTGGGTGTTTTGAAGTGGGTCTGTGTCTGTGCTTTGCAAATGACATTTTGTTGTTTTTCTGTGATATTTGTTTCAATATATTCTTTTCGATGAGAGTATGGTTGGTTGGGTTGGTGAGATAATGTTTTTTTATGTTTCTGAGAAAATGCAAAGGAGGAGGTTTCAGTTGATTGCTTCCGGTTGCAAGAAAATGAAACAAAAAATCCTAACAAAATTTAATTGACTTTGCTGAGGAGAGGTTTAGTTACTTTAACAGATCATTAGATTTTATTTCATGTGTCATTGAGTTTCCTTTGAAATTGAAATTGAATGATGCTGATTGATAACATGCAAACGCTTCTAGGAGGAGCTCAGGTACTTCAAATTCTCTCGGAAATCTTTGATCTCTTCTTTAGTTTGAAGAATTCTTTTGGCTCCTGGACTAAGCATTTGTTTCATATGTTAGATATTTGTAAATCTTTTAGCAATTTATTTTTTATTTTGTAACCCAATATTGATAACAGAAATTATGAGTAAATTGTTTCTCTTTTCATTGACCAAACAAGACCACAAAGTTGAGCAGTTCACGAGATGTCAAAACAGAGAAATGAAAAGAAAAACAATGAGAGAAAGCAAGAATCCTAATGAGTTGGATATATTGAGCTTGAAGAAAAAGCAAGCTCAAAGTTATCTTTGATATTTGTAATTCTTTTACCAGTTTATTTTGTTAATACTTTTTACTGTTTTTTTTCAGCTTAATGAGTTGGATATATTTATGGATCCCAAAACCTGAACCTTAGTTTCTTTGAGAAGCCTTCCCTCTCAAATTATCGTCAACGACCACCAAAGCACAGAGCCACGCATCAAACCCCAACAACTGATTTCCGCTGTTCAGCTCTCCCGATTGCGAAAATCTATTCTTGTTCTTTGAATCACTCTATGGAGTGCATTAAGAATAGAATAGTTGACACATAGTTTTTGTTTTGTTCATTTTCCTCCTGAAAAGTAAATGTTATATCATAAATCAAGTTTCAGATTAATACTAACATGAGTAGATTTCAGAGACTTCTACTTTTCCTTAAGATTATGTGATGTTATCTATATGAAGAGAAAAACAAATGTGATATTATTTGTGCTGAACTCCTCGTTTATCCATTGATCGATTTGTATATTTTAGGACAAAAGCCTTTCTCGTTTGCTAGCTAGCTGAATCCCAATGTAGGAAGACTACTCTTGCTTTTCGAATTGATTTGTTTTATTTGCTTATTTTAAGGTACTAGTTATATGTGTGAAGAATAATAAGAGTCCAATGCTTTCTTTTTGCTTCGATGACAAGAGTGTGCTACACATTTCTTAAACCGAAAGGCTTTAGGATTATATATAGATATTTAGTCTTGTCCTTTAGGTTGTCGGATTCACTGGTCCAATAGTTTATCTTTGTTCTGTTGGTCAAAATCTAGTCTACATTTTGTATACCGAAGAGTTTTATAGATTATTGCTTGTATTTCTGAGTCCTGAGAAACTTTGTAAGCAGGTTTGCTTATTCCATTTGCAGCTTCTCTTAACTCAGAGACTAAATTATTTGGAATGCTTGATGTAGACCTTTGAGATATTAAAGATAAATATTCTAATGACACTTCCTTGAACATCAAATCTTAGCTTGATTGATCCATCTTTTTTATTCAATTACTTGGTCCTGATTGGCATTCTGTTTTTGCGCTGAGCGAGCCTTTATTATAAACTTTTGGAATATCATAATTTTGAAGATGCTGTTCAATAACTTGGTCCTGATTGGCATTCTGTCTTGTAGCAGGATGCTATTTAATGGCAAGCACAAAGCATATTTGTTAGACTTATAGTCAAATCCAATCTAAGACCTTTCAAAAATGATTTTCATAAAGGAGTGGAATCATCATTTGCATTCTATTTGAACTTGCTCACGAAAAAGCAAACACCATCAAATTCACATTCTACTAAATCTCACTTTCTCCTACATGCCTGGGGGGAGTGAGAGCTGAGAGTATGTCGTAATTTCTTAAAGAAGCAAAGACTTTCTATTGGCAATTATGACAGAATTTGTGTGTGAAAAATTAAAAAAGGAACACTTAAAATTTTCATGTTATAGAATGCTGGAAAATTTAATATATACCAACTTTTAATTATAAAACAACTATTAATTTTGGTACTCAGTTACTGTAAATATAAGTCAACGTTAGTTAGTTAAGCATGTTGAACAATCTAGCTTGTATTCGTCTTTAATCAATGAAAAACAGAGCGAAAAATGGTCGAATAAAATGCCTTCACTTATTATATATAGTGCTCCACTTGATGATAATATTACAATAAAAGACACAAGTACAAACTTTGAAATTCCTAGAAACATTTTCTTACAATACTACCAATTATCTCACCAAGTCGATCCAAAAAACGACAGTACATATACCTCCATCTTCTATTGACAATCAAAGGACCAATCAAACTCCAAAAACCCACTATAAATCCAAGTGCCATGCTTACATAGAACCAATCTACTTCGTGTTCTCCATCATTTTCATTGTGCCATGGTGTTGGAGAAGTACAATTCTTAGGAAGTGGGGATCCACAAAGTTCATTGCCCATAAAACAAGTTGGATCAAAAGTTTGTAGCTGAGTGCTCGCAGGAATCTTCCCAATCAAGTTGTTATTGGATAAGTTCAAGTAACTCAAAAAGTTCAAACTTGAAATACTTTGTGGAATTTCACCGGAAAGTTGATTCCAAGAGAAATCAACGGACTCCAATGATTTCATAGCACCAAAATTTGCAGGAATTTTTCCAGTAAAAGAATTGTATGACAAATTCAACGACTGGAGGGCTGCAAGACTTGTCACTTCAATAGGAATCTCTCCAGAAAAATTGTTTTTGGAAAGGTCTATGCTTCTCACCAAATTCAGAATGGTGTTATACTCAGCCATTTGCCCTTTCATCACAAGTGATGCATCCTCTGTAGCAGTAGAACTGTAATTGGTTTCGTACCCCACACTATTTTGTACATATGATGAGTCCATTGTCACCACCATGGCGCTGATGTAACTAACGCATCTTGGTATGGATCCTGAGAGGTTATTTTGAGCAACATCTAGGATTTGTAGAGAAGCTAGATTGCAAAGTTCCCTTGGTAAAAAGCCATGAAACTTATTTGACCGAAGGTTGAGAATCAACATACTCGACAAACTTTCTCCTATCCATGTTGGAATGGTTCCAACAAGCTCATTTTCACCAACATCAAGTGTTTCTAGCTCTATACAATTTCGAAGTGATGCAGGTATTGTCCCGGAGAGATTGTTTTTGCGAAGACGCAACGATCGCAGCTCACTCAAAGTTCCCATAGAGATTGGAAGGTTTCCAGTAAATTTATTACTACCCAAATCCAAGATCTTTAAAAAGGGCCAAATCTTCCAACAATCAGGTAATTCTTCTGATAAAAAATTGCCTCTTAGTTTTAGAATTTCTATTTCCTGTGACTCATGCATCCTATGACATACAAAATGAGAAATGGATCCTGAAAACTTATTGTTGGAAAGATCAAAAACATATTTGGGATATATAAGAGGCAATGGACCTGATAAATTATTTGAACTCAAGTCAAGTGAATCAAAACGAATTTCTTTAGTTAAAGAAGGGAACTCCCCATGGATTTGATTATGAGAGAGACTTAAAGATGACAATTTGGTGAGATTTCTAAAATGAATTTTAGAAAGAGTTCCATTCAATTTGTTACAGGAAACATCTAAATATACCAATGAACAAAGTTCTCCTAAAGAAGACGGTATAGGACCCAAAATAGAATTGTTCGTGAGGAGATAAGTGTGTAGATTTTTAAATTGCCCAAATTGATTTGTCAAAAAACCAAAAATTTGAGTACTACTCAAATCTAACGACTCTAGCTTATCCGAAAGACAACCCGAGAAAATATCTAAAATTTCGGAAATTGCTTGACTCAATTTGATATTGTTCAAAGAGATTGTTCTCAAGTTACAAAGTCTTCCAAATGATCTAGGAATTCTTCCAAGTTTGTAATTGTACGAGAGATCAAGTGTTTCTATAGAAGTCAAGTTCACTATCGCACCAGAAATCATACCTTGTAAGTTATTATCATATAAATAAAGGTACTGGAGATGGGTAAGGCTATACAACCACGCTGGTATTGAAGAATTGAAACTATTCCCAGATAAATCAATATGTATCAGAGATGTCAAGTTTTGAAGTCCATCAGGAATTGGACCTTGCAAATTATTGAAACTCATGTCAAGAAAGTGCAGATGACTAAGACCAAAAACCCAACTAGGAATCAAGGGGTTCCTCATGATATATAGGCTGCGGGAAAGATCAAGGGTGACAAGAGATGAAAAATTAACAATGGACAGTGGAGGAAAGTGTTGAAGTTCACACCTAGACAATTTTAAGACTTTCAAAGAAGGGAGTGTATTTATCTCAAGTAGCCAGTCAGAGGCTTTGCTAAGATTCACATAACTCAAATCAAGGTGCTCCAATAAAGAAAGAGAAGATAGCCAAAACAGATTCTCAGCTGAAAGGTCATAGTTGTTGGAAAGATCAAGGGTAACAAGAGATGAAAAATTAACAATGGACAGTGGGGGAAAGTGCTGAAGTTCACACTCAACCAATTTCAAGACTTTGAAAGAAGGGAGTGTATTTATCTCAAGTAACCAATCAGAAGCTTTGCTAAGATTCACATAACTCAAATCAAGGTATTCCAATAAAGGAAGAGAAGATAGCCAAAACAGATTCTCAGCTGAAAGTGATTTGTATCCATAGTTACTCTTGAGATCAAGATATTGAAGATTGGAGAGATTCCCAAACTGGTGAGGAATCATACCCGAAAATCCAGCATAAGAGAGATTAAGGTATGTTAAACTCTCCATAGAACCAAGAAATCTAGGAATCTGAATTCCTCCGAAATCATTACAGCTTAAATCCAAGTAATTCAAATGCTTTAAATCAAGCAAAGAGGGATTCAACTTACCACCCAAACTTGACCCGTCAGAAGTGAAATACTCTGTATGAGGATTTCCAAGGTGGAGCTCAAGCACATGGCCTGTGAGGTTGTTGCATACGACACCAGCCCATTTACAACAATCTCCATCAGCACCAATCCAAGAGTCAAGCCGGTTGGAAGTATCATCGAGATCTTGCTTGAACATTAGAAGTGCTTTTCCCTCAGATTCGATGCAACCCACATTAGAAGTACTTCCATTGCAGTAGCTAAAATTGATGGTTGCTATGGAAAGTAATTCGAAGAAAAGGAAGGCAATAAGAAAACTCACGCTAGTCTTCATTGCAAGTACTTGTAACAAAGTTTTAAGTGTGAATAACAATATTATCAAAGCCATCTATTTATAATGTCATATCCTCTTGTTAATATGGAATTAATTATTTTCTACATAAATTAAATTATCAGAAAATTTCCTTCACTATTACTTTTCAATCAATATATTAATTTAAAGAGACATTTAACTACATTTAGCTACATTTAACTACATAAATTAAATTATCAGGTCCCATTTTGACCAATATTAAAACTTTGATTTTAATTGAAAGAGACATTTAACTACATTTAGCTACATTTAACTACATAAATTAAATTATCAGGTCCCATTTTGACCAATATTAAAACTTTGATTTTTCTATACCCTTTAGTCTTTTTCAAATTTTCATATTTCCACTTCCAACTAATATATTGGTTCCTATATGAGTATAAATATATCAACACTTAAATTAGCTCTATACATACTTCAAATACTTGGGAAATTAATTAAATTAAATATTACACACTCACAATAGTGTCCGGACGATCTTGTTTATATTAAAGTTATTTTAGTTTGTTTTATAATTTGAAAAAAAAAAATGTTTATAAGAGAAAACAGTGTAAACATGGAGGTCTAGATGATCTTTGTCTAAATTATTTAACAATTTCCAGTTACATTTAACAGGTATTTGGGAATTGAGATGGGAGGAAGTGATGCAAATCATTTTCTAATATTTTGTTTTCTTTTATTTTAGCAGAATTATCACATCAATTCTTCCCTTGATTTTTTCAGATTACTAACTCAGTAGATATTAGATTACTGAGAATGTTGTCCCCAAAGCCATCCAAGAACCAACAATAATTAAATCTCCAGTCCAAAAGCATTCATAGAACAAGTTTTTTGCATGTTAATTTGAAGGAAATTTCCTTCATTATTAATATTCAATCAAGATATTTGAGGAGATTAAGATAGTCAACTACAATTTGCTACCTCACATTGACTTTTAAAGCTCTGATCTTTTTGTATCTTTAATTTGCTACCTCACATTTGTTTTCGGATTGCATCAAGGACTCTCACAAGTCGAGCGAGAAAGAGAAAGAGATTTTTTTTTTTATTTTTTTTTTTTTATTTTTTTTACAAGATGAGATTGGTTTGGTGGTAAACTCCTCACACCTATGCCATAAGGTTGTGGGTTCGAATCTTTCCCCTTCCCCCAAAACCCCTCGAATTTATGTAATATTTCAAAAAAAAAAAAAGATTTTTATTTTTATCTTTTTTAACTAAAATATTTCGAGATCTAATATTGAAAAGCATGTGTTCAATATTACAAATAAACATGCGTTCAATAAGCATGCGTCAACAAAAAAAAAAATAGAGACAAATCAAAATTACAAATAATTGATGTCCAATAATTTTTAATTTCAAGTTATAAAATAACGAGCATGATAGATTGTAATTAACATTTGACGATAACATAAAATAGTACAGTTATTATATATAGAATTTTTTTTCTGGAGAAAATAACATAGAAATTCGTTTAATTATTAATATTTATTTTAAAAACAAAATTCCTGACTAAGCAAGAAGAGAAGAATTCGTGGAGGAGAGACAGAAAAATGTGTTTTGTTTTTTATTTTTTAATCTAACACTGGGTCATAAATTTTTCAGATATCAAACAAAATCAATTCTTATAAATACGGTCTAGATGCAATTCACAATATATATTTCACACTCACGCCGAGTCTGTGACGATTTTAGCTATATGAGTATAGATATATTGGTTCTATATTAGTATAGATATATCAACACTTAAATTAGCTCTATACATACTTCAAATACTTCGGAAATTAATTAAATTAAAAAATTACACACTTACTATAGTGTCCAGACAATCTTGTTTATATATTTGAAGGAAATTTCCTTCATTACTAATATTCAATCAAGATATTTAAAGAGATTAAGACAGTCAACTACAATTTGCTATTTCTCATTTGTTTTTGGATTGCATCGTGAACTCACAAGTCAATCGAGAAAGAAAGAGAAAGAGATTTTTATTTTTATCAACTACAATTTACTACCTCTCATTTGCTTTTGGATTGCATCATGGACTCACAAGTCAATCGAGAAAAAGATAAAGAATTTTATTTTTATTTTTATTTAACTAAAATATTTCAAGATCTAACGAGATGATGGCCTATTTGATCAACCTAACCAAAAAAAAAATTCGTCTTAAATTTTTTTATATTTAATAAAAATAATGTATTAATTGTAATATATTGTTTTATTTTTCACGGGTTCATGGATGCCCCCTAACTTTTGCAGGTAAAAACAAAGTTTAAGTGTTCATAGGAATATTATCAAAGCCACCTATTTATAATGTGTTATCCTCTTGTTAAAATGGAATTATTCTTTTCTATAGAAATTAAATTACCAGGAAATTTCCTTCACTATTACTTTTCAATCAAGATATTAATTTAAAGAGACATTTAACTACAATATATAGGTCCCATTTTGACCAATATTAAAACTTTGATTTTTCTATACCCTTTAGTGTCTTTCAAATTTTCATATTTCCTTTAATTTTCAAATTTTCATAGGTCCCATTGACTTTTAAAGCTCTGATCTTTTTGTACCTTTAATTTGCTACCTCACATTTGTTTTCGGATTGCATCAAGAACTCACAAGTCAAGGAAGAAAGAGAAAGAGTTTATTATTATTATTATTATTATTATTTTTAAGATGAGGTTGGTTTGGTGGTAAACTCCTCACACTTACGCCATAAGGTCCTGGGTTCGAGTCCTCTCCCTTCCCCCAAAACCTCCCGAATTTATATAATATTTCCATAAAAAAAAAAGGGAGAATCGCAAATACCCCCCTGACTTTTAAGCTAATGGCAAATCAAACCCTCCGGTTTGAACAATCAGCAAATAACCCCCTACCATTAAGTAACCCTTGCATTATTTGCTGCATGTAGGGGGTTAAAAAAAAGAGAGAGATTTTTATTTTTATCTTTTTAAACTAAAGTATTTCAAGATCTAACTAGATGATGGCCTATTTTTTTTCAAGTACTAGAACCATTTTTTTACATTTTCCTATATTTCTCTCATTTTCATATTTAGACCAAGCCGGTTTAAAGGATCATAGCTGAGATCTTGCTTGAAGCTTTTCTCTCACTTTGGACACAACCAATATGAGAACTTCCATAGCAGAAGCTAAAATTGATGTGCTTTATAGACTTTTAGTGTCTTGACATGATCATTTGAATATCAATTTGGAATCAAATTTGAGGAAGTTGTAGGAAATTTCGTTGATTATAACTTTTCATCAAATATTGAACACGATTAATTGCTATAGGTCGCAGTGTGTTTCCTTGTAATAGTGGAGAAGACTCCAAGTCAATTGAGTCCACGATTAATCTCTTGAATTTATATCCTCTAAAATCTTATCTTCAATATTTGAAGTGGATTTGTTCATTTGATGGTTTGAATGCGTCAAAAAAAAAAAAAAAATAGAGAATAATCAAAATTACAAATAATTGATTTCCACTAATTTTTAATTTCAAGTTATAAAATAATGAGCACGAGAGATTGTAATTAACATTTGACGATATCATAACATAGAAATTTGTTATATATAGTGTTTTTTTTCTGGAGAAAATAACATAGAAATTTGTTTAATTATTAATATTTATTTTTAAAACAAAATTCCTGACTAAGCAAGGAGAGAAGAATTCGTGGAGGAGAGATAGAAAAATGTGTTTTTTTATTATTATTATTTTTTTTAATCTAACACCGAGTCAAAAAATTTTCCAATATCAAACAAAATCGATTCTTATAAATATGGTCCACACGCAATTCACAATATTTCACACTCATGCCGAGTCTGAGACAATTTTAGCTATATGAGTATAGATATATTGGTTCCTATATGAGTATAGATATATCAACACTTAAATTAGCTCTATACATACTTCAAATATTTTGGAAATTAATTAAATTTGTTTATATTAAAGTTATTTTAATTTGTTTTATAATTCGAAAAAAATAATGTTATTAAGAGAAAATAGTGCAAATAAGCAAGTCCAAATCATCTGTGTCTAAATTAATAATTTCCAATTACATTTAGCAGGTATTTGAGAATTGAGATGAGAGGAAATGATGCAAATCATTTTCTAATATTTTGTTTTCTTTCTTTTAGCAGAGTTATCACATTGACTCTTCCATTTCAACCACACACAAAACTAATGGACTCAACAGATATCGGATTACTGAGAATGTTGTCCCGAAAGCCATCCAAGAAACGATAATAATTAAATCTCCAGCCAGTTAATTACAATCCAAAAGCATTCATAGAACAAGTTTTCTGCATATTAATTTGAAGGAAATTTCCTTCATTACTAATATTCAATCAAGATATTTAAGGAGATTAAGACAGTCAACTACAATTTGCTACTTCTCATTTGCTTTTGGATTGCATCGTGGACTCACAAGTCAATCGAGAAAAAAAAAAAAAAGAGATTTTTATTTTTATTTTTAATATTGTATTAATTCCTCTTGTTAATATGGAATTATTTTCTGCATAAATTAAATTATCAGGAAATTATCTTTACTATTACTTTTCAATCATGAAATTAGCTCTTAACTACTTTATATATAGGATCCATTTTGACCATCTCATGAAATTGGAAAATATAACCAATCTCAACTGCAGGACATTAATTTCCTATAATAATAGTTGTTTTCGGTTACTTATAGCGATTGATCTCATCGGAATTTCAACATACAGAACATTGACCGACTGATATTAGAATCAAAAACGAATATAACATAATCTATGAATTAATTGGTGTTATGTGGAACAGAGGAAATGATTCTCATGAAAGAAGCAAGCATTTGGTGTAGTTTTACATTTATAATTATCACAAACTCAAAAAAGATTTGGAATTGGCAATATTCATGTGCTATGCATTTGTGTCCACCTCCACCACATAGCATTGTGAAACCAATAAATACAACCTCATCAAAAAAAATGTTTTATATATTTAAATCCACTTTCAATATTGAAAATGGGTTGTTTTCCTTCTCACTCTTGACAATATCTATTAATCCGGCATTAGGTATATATATATATTTTTTTGAAAGCTTTCGCTATTGGTAAGATTCGAACTGCTAACCTGAAAGTTATTTACCCAAACCCCAAACTTTTCCATCTACCATATTTTCCTTTTCACTCTTAAAAAAAAAGATGGTTTAATTTTATAACTCAATAAAAAAATCAACTTAAATGTTTTCAAAATTCAGCAACAACAATTTATCTAATCCTCCCCTAAAATTTATTAAAACCTCACTATAATCTTTTGACATTTGTTGAAGCTGGTAACCACTCAACCAAAAAAAAAAACTACTAGGGTAGGCACACAATAATAGCATTTAAGATATAAATTTTAGAATGTTAACAATAAAGCTTTTAAGTATATATAACAACGTAAGAAGGAACTCAAACTCGAGACCTCGTGATTCCAATACCGTATTAGTAATCTTTAATACAACCTCAAATCTTTTGTAATTTTTAACCAAACTTATCAAGACAATCAGGCCCGGCCCTAGGGGGAGCCCAATGAAGCAACCACCCAGGGCCCTCGATCTTTAAGGGCCCCCAAATTGTAAAAATAAAATAAAATGATTTCAAATATAATTCATGTATGATTTTAAACTAACAAACTCATAAATGAGTTTAAAATAGGCCTATCAAACATATAATTTTTTTAAACTAGCAAACTCATAAATGAGTTTAAAATATGCCCACTGAACATATTTTGTTTAAGAAAGGCTCACAAATTATAAAACCCAATTATCATCTTCAACTCTTGCTCTTTCCATTCTCTACAGTTGTTGGCTTTACAAAAATTGGCATGTCATGAAGAATTGTAATTTCAGAGACCTTATTCGAACACGATTTGAGTTCATGAAAGAGTACCTCTCCAAGAAAATCTATCACAGGACTAGAGAAACAAAGGTAATACATCCAGCAGAATAACTACATTCATATTATTTTGTGTAAAATATGTGAAGACATTCTTGTAAATTAATTTCATTACAAGTCCCCTAACCTGGAAATTAAATTGATTGAATAGATTTTCACAAGTCATAGCAGTGCTTGCTTCTTATAACTTGCAATCAAATTATAGTACATATCTCACAAGTCTACCTGATCATCAGACTATTCAATCTCTTTATTTATACAAGAAATCAACCTCAACAACTTTAAGTCCAAGAGGACCAAGCAATCCTCATATTTACATGACCTCATCAAAAGTGTTGCAGAGGAGATTGATGTTGGGAGTAGTTGTTTATGGGAGGGGAAGATTTTGCATATTACTAATGCACATATTTACATATTACTAATGCTGATGGCAGTTCTCTCACTAAATTGACTTACTTGAAAAGGTGAGACTTCAAAAGAGTAAGAGCTGTCACAACCCTTGATTCTCGACTAGTATGATATCGATGGAGCTGCAGCTGTGAACTGACCATGTCTGAAGACCAGCATCATGCAAAGAGAAAAATAAGTACTAGATTGTAAGAGGTCATTGAATTTCCTGATGCAACAGATATGATGATGTCACAGTAAAGGAAACAGTGGCATGGGAGTTTGTGATGTAGAAAAACAGCATTTGCCTTGAACTTTACCTGTTAACTGACTCCGTATCAGCAGCAGTTCCAGCACCACAACAGTAGATATTAGGTGCCATATAGTGTATCTTCTCACAATTCTTATCGCAAACAATGGGTCCTGCTGTGGCTCTAGTATCTGCTCCAAGGATGACTCCATCCTGAGCATAATTTCAAGAAAGAAAAAAATGAAATTTGCGACTAGTACTCCAGAAAGAATATAAAAGTACCAAGAAGTTTGAAAAAGTATGTGGTTTGAAACTAAGATGTAGCATTATAGATTAGTAAATTGTAAAGGTATATGGTCAATATTTTGTCGACAAACAGAACTGAAAAGTTGCATTAATTGATGTGCTTATCAGCTTATGTTCCTAACTCATAACATAACAAACTACTCAGCTGGTTCCTATCCAAGAAATTAAACTTTAGTTACATCAATGGCCGTTGGCAACCTTATGATCATTCAATCAACGCAAATCCTAAACGAATAAAAAGGAAACCATATGCCTCCTGGTATAGACGTATAGTATAGCATAATATGCAACAACTAATAAACTAAAACATCTAAAAAGAAACCAAGCAATAAACAAGTTGCAATCTAAAAGGGTATCAACTAATGGCTAAAAAGATTGAAAATACCTGAAAGATTAGGCCAACGATGGTCGTCCCCGTCTTGAAATACGATGGGGATTTATGGCCTTTCTTCGAAAGCATATCATTCCTTCTACACAGATCGAATGAGAATCCGCCACTGGGAGGAAGTTCTACCACTGCTGCCTTCGACATCTTGAATTTCACAAAAAAACCTAACCACTTGAAAGACATGAAATAAAACAAAAGCTCCATAAACACATAAATACCACATACATTCAACCAAACAAACTAAAAAAGCAATAAACCAAAAGCCAGTTATAACTCAAAAAGGTAAATTTTTTAAAGTCCAATCGATCATAGAAAACTATCAACGGCGTCGTTCAAGTTCGTATTCACAGAAACCGAAATAATCTTAAAATTAATTAAAAAAAGACGAGAAAACCGAATAATGGTAATGTGCAGAAAACAAACCCTAATAATATGTGAATCAGTAACTGCAACTTACAAGAGCTTGAAGACGCGACGATCGGTGAAAAATCTGTGTGATGGATCTCTCTGAGAGAACTGGTAGGCGTAGAAGAAGGCTTTGAAGCTTAAAACAACTGAGACTTGGAGAATAAGAAACAGAGAGGATTTCTACTCTGGTTAATTTTTGGTAATTTCGGTTTTATTTAAATCTAATGTGTAATTAATGTAAAATTTTAGCTGCGTTTACCGTTCTTTTATAATGTTTTTGCTATTAAGTCCTTCGGTAATATTTAATTTCGCAATTCTTGTTCGAAGTATGAAATTATTTCCATTTGGTCCTTTTGTCTTTGTATAATAATATATATATATAAAAACTAAAATAATTGTCCGGTCCAGTCCAGTTAAATATGGGCCCTTAGAGTTTTTAACTGATTAATTGGGTGCATTTAGTAATTGGGCTGTCAAATGATATTATCAGGCCCAGTCCAGTTATTGTAAACAAAACAAATAAAGAGAAAGAGCGAGAGGGTGACGTGTACTGGCACGTCATCGAAATGGAGACATTTTCTGACATGTGTGCTGGATGATGTGGCTTTCTCGTCGGTATAATAGGGTGACGTGCTCACACACGTCAGCGAAACTGGAAACTTTACTGTCGGAGAAAAAGGAAAGAGAAGTCGAAACCAAGTGGAGCAGCCGCGCAATTAACAAGTTTGAATCATCAATTTTCGATCGACCCTTATTTTTCATTCACCGAATTTGATGTTCAAACTTTCCAATCCAAAATTTCATCAAAAATCAGTCACTACCGGACAGTTTTCGGTGATGGATTGTCGTAAAACAACACATTTGAGGCTGACGAACTGGGTTGTGATGAAAATCGAGTTTTGAGTCCAAATTTGGAGAATATTAAGGTTTTGATGTGCAATGGTGTGTGGGGTGTTGATGTTTGGTTGCAAGAGGGTGTTTGCCGTGGAGAGTGCAAGCTTTCTCAGGTTTTGAGAGTGTTTAAAGAGCCCTGGATTTGATTGATTTTTCCACCGTTTCTGGGGTTGCCTGCGTTTTTTTCGATGGCTGAGACTTCGATCACTAGGGCTTTGGCCATGGAAGGTATAAAGTTCTTGACTTTATGTGTGAGTTCATTCGTGTTGGTTGAATGTTTTATGTTCAATTGTGCTGTATGCATATTTGAATTGAATGTTGATGTTGTAAGTGTTTACAGTGACTTTAAAGAGCAAGGATTGATTTTGGTAGCGCTTTATGGGGTTGTCTGCGTTCTTTTCAATGGCTGAGACTTCGACGATCACCATGCTTTGGTCATGAAAGGTATAGAGTTCTTGACTTTATATGTGAATTCATTTTAGTTGGTTGAATGTTTTTTGTGTAATTGTATTGTCACAACTTATACATATTTGAATTGAATGTTGAGGTTGTAAGTGTTTGCAATGGCAGTGATGTTACTCAGTTTTTGACAACTATCCCTATTCCTTGATGTTATTGTCACTGGTTTCATTATCTTGAGATTGTGTTTGTGGATCCTTTCTTATTGTAGATTCTATTTGTGCACTCAGTGTGGTAAATAAATATTGGAGCCAATGCATCAGTCTCAGAGGCAGCAAAAGCAATATTTGGCGAAGCCGGTATTGAGTAAACTAATGACTGTATGTATAAGCTTCCGTACTCTCCCTCTCGTATTAATGGTGGGAATGGGATAGTTTTCCAAGCTGCATATGATGTTAGGTTTTCATCTAATTGTTTATGTTTTCTCCTAGTTAAACAAAGTAATTGTGTCCGGTTGATGATGAAACTCATGCTGAAACAAGCATAGTTGTCTGCATATGTTTGATTCAATTTCTTTAATGGGTTTTTTGTTTCTGGAATTATATTAGATTGTCATTCTGAAATCACTCCGAAAAGTAATTCCATTCATCGAGCTACAGAGGTTGTCATTTTAAAAAAACATTCTTTGAATGGTCTCTCTCTCTCTCTCTATCTCTCTCTCATGCTTGCTCTTTTTTATTGTCTAAATCTGTGGACTGATGAATTTTGATTGTGGAAAGCAAATTTGATTCCTTTTGTTGATCTGTTAGTGTGAAAGAAGCATTGAACTATTTCGGTGAAGATCCGGCATTGTTTGATATTGTAAGATTTTCTTTAAAAAAAATAATTTTTCCATATAGAATTTGTATATTCTTTTGTTAATCTCTCACCAACAGTGTATATAGTAATGGTCTAGTGAGAAGGACATTTAAGTTAAATGAGTATTAATATTGTTAGCCACACAATTTCGATCCTAGTAGCTCAAAGAATCCAGTCCTTTTGTATGTTTTTGATCAGTAATTCATATCTTCAATTCGAAAAAAAAGTTTAGACATCCCTTGACTGGCCTCGAGGCAATAGAATTGTGGTGGTTCAATCTTGATTCTGTTGGGATAATTCCACATAAATTTCTTGATTATGCAAGCTAATGAACATAGGCTCAGAAGTCTTTGAGTTCAAAGCTCTATATTCATTCAATTTGCCAAAATTCCCTGCTTTACTATGTCATGAATCTGCACTACTGAATCATGCTGCTTATCCGCTATGTAGTTATACTTACCTTTTGAATGTCTCATATATAATTTTTTACCTTTTAGTTTCCTTTTGGTCCAAAAGAAATGGCTTCAAACAACATTTTTGAATATTGGCCTTTGAATGACATAGTTATATTTGGAGGAATAGTTAACTTTTTTTTTTTATTCATTTGCCAGTATGACAGCGGATATCAAGAGCAAATGTCTTATTGGCCTGAGCTGCCAGTTAATATTATCACCAAATGGCTGAAAGGTCGCAGCCCTTCTTTAGTTGTTGTGGATTTTGGCTGTGGTAAGGTTTTGTCGAACTCTATAAAACATTGCTAGATTGAAATGGACAATTACTACTGTTATTTGTGATAAAATCTCTCATACTCACTAATTACATTTTTTTACTTGCACTATCAAATCATGCTGCTGTGTCGTGTTTCAGGTGATGCATGTCTTGCAAAAAATGTGAAAAATAAAGTTTTTTCTTTTGATCTTGTCTCAAATGATCCTTCTGTAATTGCTTGTGATATGAGCTTCGTACCAATCTCAGAATGGTACTATATTCATTTTCTTTCCCTTTCATCACAAGTGATGCATCCTCAACAAATCCATTATACAAAAACAGAACACCAGGCAGAGGAAATGTAAATGTAGCCTGGTAAGTGCTTGCCATTGCACTGAAGTAGTTAAAACACCTTGGTAAATTTCCAGAAAGTTCTGCTGGTTAAACACCGTGAAGTTACAACAACAATCCCCATCTGTAATCCAAGAGATGTTGTACATCAGAAGCAACAAGCAGTATCGAAGTAAACCAGTATCAAAGTAAAGCCAAGCTCAAACAGATAACAAAACTGAATTGTTGAGATTAGTTTGTTAAAAGATAGTTAGCTGATGTGGGTACACAGTTACTGTAAAAATAAGTCAACGTTAGTTAGTTAAGCATATTGAACAATCTAGCTTGTATTCGTCTTCAATCAATGAATATGTTATCATCCCTAAGTAGCTTGTAAATTGGAGAATTTTTTCATATTTTTTGGTTTCTATTGTGTTTAGTTTTCCAGCAATTGGATATTGATTATGTTATCGGAGAGTCTCATAGAGAATTGTTGCCTAATTCGTTTGGGCCTGCTGCTATCATACGCATTTTCGGTGTCACAAGAGAAGGTTGGTTTATATATTTTTAGCGGAAGGTGCTTGAAAAAATTGTCTTGCTAAGTGAATGTAATTAATTGCTTTATTGGAATTGTTAGGACATAGTGTTTGCTGCAATGCTCATGGGTTCGAGCCATATTTCTACATCAGCTGCCTGCCAGGAATGGGCCCAGATGATATCTCTCGTCTTCATAAAATTCTTGAGGTATTTGGTTTTACCAGCTGACAATATTTTATATTTGATCCATATCATGTAACTATACTTGTTTTCTTGGTGCTGCTTTAGGCGAGGATGCGGGAGTCGAACAAGAACAGTAAGGTACCCCAATTTGTTCGACGTATCGAAATGGTGCAGAAAAGAAGCATTATGTATTACCAGCAACAAAAGTCTCAACCTTTTCTCAAGATTGTGGTTGCCTTGTCAACAATGGTGGCCAGTTGTCGTGGTATAATTCCTATATCTAAATTTCTTGATTGATTATTGCATTCATCATGGATTCCCTGATAATTTCTTATCGTTTTTTATTTATTTATTCCCTTTTCATGTAATATTAAACCTTTTGAACTGCTATTGACTTCGGTTTACATGCAAACATTATGTTAAAAGCTGATTCATGCAATTAAGATGAAATGTGCTTACTTATATGCTCGTTTATTGAAACTTGTTCTTGTTATAGTTTTAATAGTTTAATGGTTTCTTGTTAAACCAATTTTACTATTGGCAGGAATTCTTGATAGAGGCATACAAATTGATGGCTTTGGTATGAAGAGCTTCATGATATATGAAAGCAATGTTCTCTTTGCTCTACGTTCACACAACACAAATCAATTTGACTTTGGTATGAAGTCTTTGTTGGATAAGTGTTCAATTTCTTTTCTCGTGCAGCAAATTATTTCTTTAATTATTCTTAGGTATTCAGAATTGGTTAGCCACCACCTCGAAGGTGAATTCTCGAAAATGGCTCCATTTCGTATATTGAGTTTTGACATTGAGTGTGCTGGTCGTAAAGGTCATTTTCCTGAGCCTACCCATGATCCTGTTATCCAGGTACTGTTTGTATTTTGTTGTTATCACTCTGATAATTTAAGTGAAGCTATCTAGTTGCAGTATAGTAGTCATTTTATGTTACTGTTTCTGATGATTTTTTTATTTTCAATAATTCTTAAATTAATTTGCTAAGTAGATACTGTATTTGATCTAGCATGGTGAACACCAGGCAGAGGAAATGTAAATGTAGCATGGTAACGTTCACACCACACAAATCAAGTTGTTCCAACATGGATATTATTGAGAATCTTGAGTCTCCAATATGGACATTAAAATTTCCAGATGAGGATTTCTTAGGTGTAGCTCAAGAACATGGCCTGTGAATGGCCTGTGAAGTTGTCACAGACGACACCAGCCCAGTTACAACAACAATCTTGCAACAAGATGTTGAACAATCTAGCTTGTATACGACTATTCGTTACTGTAAATATAAGTCAACGTTAGTTAGTTGAACAATCTAGCTTGTATTCGTCTTTAATCAATGAAAAACAGAGTGAAAAACAGAGATGACTGATATTGAACAATCTAGCTATGAGTAAAATGGTCGAATAAAATGCTTTCGCTTATTATATATAGTGCTCCACTTGATGATAATATTACAATAAAAGACACAAATACAAACTTTGAAATTCCTAGAAACATTTTCTTACAATACTACCAATTATCTCACCAAGTCGATCTAAGAAACGACAGTACGTATACTTCCATCTTCTATTGACAATCAAAGGACCAATCAAACTCCAAAAACCCACTACAAATCCAAGTGCCATGCTTACATAGAACCAATCTACTTCGTGTTCTACATCATTTTCATTGCGCCCTGGTGTTGGAGAAGTACAATTCTTAGGAAGTGGAGATCCATAAAGTTCATTGCCCATAAAACAAGTTGGATCAAAAGTTTGTAACTGAGTGCTCATAGGAATCTTCCCAATCAAGTTGTTATTGGATAAGTTCAAGTAACTCAGAAAGTTCAAACTTGAAATACTTTGTGGAATTTCACCGGAAAGTTGATTCCAAGAGAAATCAATTGACTCCAATGATTTCATAGCACCAAAACTTGCAGGAATTTTTCCAATAAAAGAATTGTATGACAAATTCAACGACTGGAGGGCTGCGAGACTTGTCACTTCAATAGGAATCTCCCCAGAAAAATTGTTTTTGGAAAGGTCTATGCTTCTCACCAAATTCAAAATGGTGTTATACTCAGCCATTTTCCCTTTCATCACAAGTGATGCATCCTCTGTAGCAGCAGAACTGTGATTGGTTTTGTACCTCACACTATTTTGTACATATGATGAGTCCATTGTCACCATGGCACTGATGTTACTAATGCATCTTGGTATGGATCCTGAGAGGTTATTATGAGCAACATCTAGGATTTGTAGAGAAGCTAGATTGCAAAGTTCCCATGGTAAAAAGCCATGAAACTTATTTGACCGAAGGTTGAGAATCAACATACTCGACAACCTTTCTCCTATCCATATTGGAATGGTTCCAACAAGCTCATTTTCACCAACATCAAGTGTTTCTAGCTCTGTACAAATTCCAAGTGATGCAGGTATTGTCCCGGAGAGATTGTTTTTGCGAAGACGCAACGATCGAAGCTCACTCAAAGTTCCCATAGAGGTTGGAAGGTTTCCAGTAAATTTATTAGTACCCAAATCCAAGATCATTAAGAAGGGCCAAATCTTCCAACAATCAGGTAATTCTTCTGATAAAAAATTGCCTCTTAGTTTTAGAATTTCTATTTCCTGTGACTCATGCATCCTATGACATACAAAATGAGAAATGGATCCTGAAAACTTATTGTTGGAAAGATCAAAAACATATTTGGGATATATAAGAGGCAATGGACCTGATAAATTATTTGAACTCAAGTTGAGTGAATTAAAACGAATTTCTTTAGTTAAAGATGGGAACTCCCCACGGATTTGATTATGAGAGAGACTTAAATATGACAATCTGGTGAGATTTCTAAAATGAATTTTAGAAAGAGTTCCATTCAATTTGTTAGAGGAAACATCTAAATATTCCAATGAACAAAGTTCTCCTAAAGAAGACGGTATATGACCAAAAATAGAATTGTTTCTCAGACTAAACTCGCATAGATTTTTAAATTGACCAAATTCATTTGTCAAAAAACCAAAAATTTGAGTACTACTCAAATCTAACAACTCTAGCTTATCCGAAAGACAACCCGAGAAAATATCTAAAATTTCGGAAATTGATTGATTCAATTTGACATATGAAAAAGAGATTGTTCTCAAGTTACAAAGTCTTCCAAATGATCTAGGAATTCTTCCTTCAAGTTTGTAATTGTACGAGAGATCAAGTGTTTCTATAGAAGTCAAGTTCACTATTGCACCAGAAATCATACCTTGCAAGTTATTATGATATAAAGAAAGGTACTGGAGATGGGTAAGGCTATACAACCACGTTGGTATCGAAGAATTGAAACTATTATCAGATAAATCAAGATGTATCAGAGATGTCAAGTTTTGAAGTCCATTAGGAATTGGACCTTGCAAATAATTGTAACTCATGTCAAGAAAGTGCAGATGACTAAGACCAAAAACCCAACTAGGAATCAAGGGGTTACTCATGGTATATAGGTTGCGGGAAAGATCAAGGGTAACAAGAGATGAAAAATTAACAATGGACAGTGGAGGAAAGTGCTGAAGTTCACACCCAGACAATTTTAACACTTTTAAAGAAGGGAGTGTGTTTATCTCAAGTAGCCAATCAGAGGCTTTGCTAAGATCCACATAACTCAAATCAAGGTGTTCCAATAAAGGAAGAGAAGATAGCCAAAATAGATTCTCAGCTGAAAGGTAATCGTTGTAGTGAAGATCAAGGGTAACAAGAGATGAAAAATTAACAATGGACAGTGGAGGAAAGTGCTGAAGTTCACACTCAACCAATTTCAAGACTTTCAAAGAAGGGAGTGTATTTATCTCAAGTAGCCAGTCAGAGGCTTTGCTAAGATTCACATAACTTAAATCAAGGTGTTCCAAAAAAGGAAGAGAAGATAGCCAAAACAGATTCTCAGCTGAAAGTGAAGCGTAATCACAACTGAGATCAAGATATTGAAGATTGGAGAGATTCCCAAACTGGTGAGGAATCATACCCGAAAATCCAGCATCAGAGAGATTAAGGTATGTTAAACTCTCCATAGAAGCAAGAAATCTAGGAATCTGAATTCCTCCGAAATCATTATAGCTTAAATCCAAGTAATTCAAATGCTTTAAATCAAGCAAAGAGGGATTCAACTTACCACCCAATGTTGACCTCTTATAAGCGTCATATTCAGCATCCCATTCATTTCTGGATTCAGACCAGTAGTCAGAAGTGAAAATCTCCATATGAGGATTTCCAAGGTGGAGCTCAAGCACGTGGCCTGTGATGTTGTTGCAGACGACACCAGCCCATTTACAACAATCTCCATCAGCACCAATCCAAGAGTCAAGCCGGTTGGAAGTATCATTGAGATCTTGCTTGAACATTAGAAGTGCTTTTCTCTCAGTTTCGATGCAACCCACATTAGAAGTACTTCCATTGCAGAAGCTAAAATTGATGGTTGCTATGGAAAGTAATTCGAAGAAAAGGAAGGCAATAAGAAAACTCACGCTAGGTTTCATTGCAAGTATTTGTAACAAAGTTTAAGTGTGCATAAGAATATTATCAAAGCCACCTATTTATAATGTCATATCCTCGTGGAATTTTTTATTTTCTACATAAATTAAATTATCAGGAAATTTCCTTCACTATTTTCTTAATCATGATATTAGCTTTTAACTACTATATATATTAAGACCCATTTTGTCCATATCAGGAAATTGGAAAGTATGACCGATCTCAGCTTCAGGAAATTAATTTCATTTTTGAAGACATGTGACAGACTTGTAATTGCTGTAATCTAATGGAATTATTTTGGAATTATCTTCTGCATAAATAAAATTATCGAGATTTTCTCCTTGCAATCCAAAATTTTCTTTTGACACTCCATGTCTAAAAAACCTCCATCTTAAAAACTTAAATTTAAGAAAATTCTAAATACACATAACTTTGTTCCAAAATTATCCTTTTCGTCTATTGACACTCCTATTTTAAAGACATTTCATTTTTAAAAATTAAATTAAATTAAATTTATTAAAACTCATCATTTCATTCTAATATTTTGTTTCCTTTTCTTTAAATATTTAAATTATTTTTAAATGAAAAATTTTAATATTTTAATATTTTAATTTTTTTTCAGACTTTAATTTAAATAATTTTTTTAACCAGCTCAATTCTATACAATCATTTTATTCAGGTGAGGTGGGAGTTATTTAGTACCACGTTTTTAATTTTTTTTTAATTCTTATTTTTTTTTTAAATTTAATTCTAAAATTTTATATTTATTTAATATAACTTATTATAATATTTATAATTTTTTTATATATTAAATATTAATTAAAAAAATGTTATTTTCTTTAACATTAATTTTAAATCTTTTATTCATTTTTTAAAAATCAAATACTTAATTTATCTAAAAATTATTTTATTTAATTTATATTAATAAATTTCACACTATATTAAATATATGATTAAATTGTTATTTTTTATTCAATCTTATACCACACCAAACTATAGACATGATTATTTTAATCCAATTCCATACACAAACATATCACAACACTAAATTTAGTCCAATCCTATTTCATCTAATGCAATCCTCATAAAATAATCATATCTTATCCCGCATACCAAACGAGCCCCGATTAATTTTGAACAGATTTCAAAAGACCTATGACAAGGTATTTCATAACTTGGTCAGAAACAATAATAAGACCAAATATAATTTTATTAAACGTACTTTTTTGTTTGTCCGATCCATAATCAGCCAAGTTGAAGATATTTTTATTTGCTTGATGGAGTAGGTAAAGAATTGATCATTAAAAGCTTTTAGAATTCACAAACGATATAATATTAATAAGACTGCATTTGGTCTTAGAATACATATGTCAGTTTCCTGGAAAGTTGCAGACGCTGCAACAAAGCATGTGTGAACAGAGAGATGAGAAAGAGAGAAACAGAGTAGTTTGATATGGAAATCCATCTCCAACTTTTTCAAAGCTTTAGAAAAAATATTAAACTATGACAAAACAATGAAAACATACCCATTTAGACTTCCACTCCTCTCATCACCTTTCCCTTTCAAGTTTCAACCATTAGTTTGAAAGATTTTTTCAATTGCCGGCAGATTACTGAGAATGTTGTCCAAGTGCAAAAGCCATCCAAGAAACGACAATAATTAAATCTACAGCCAGTTCATTACAGTCCAAGAGCAAAAGCCATCCAAGAAACGAAAATAATTAAATCTCCGGCCAGTTCGTTACAGTCCAAGAGCAAAAGCCATCTAAGAAATGACAGTAATTAAATATCCAGCTAGTCAACTACAATTTGCAGAAGACAGAAAGAGAAAAAGATTTTTATTTTCATTTTTATTAGGAAAATTATCATTTTCCTCCCCTGAGATTTTCCATATTAGATAAACTAGTTCCTCTAGTTTCATTAATGCCAGTCAACCCCCCTTCTGTCAAGTTTTTCATCCAAAATCAACCTTGAGGTTAAAATCACAAGCCTTAACCAACTGAACTACTCAAGCTCTTTGTTGAAGGTTTGTTGATTTAAATGTATATATATAGTTATATAATTTGTTTAAAAATAATTTAAATAGGTTTACATTTTTTAAAGTAAAATCATATATATATATATATAATTTAAAATAAACTCATATTTAATGATAATATATATAAACAGATTTATGAAAACGAAAAAGAAAAAGAAAATAAGAAAACAAAAGGAAAAAAAAATTTCAAAAAAAGAAAAATTTATTATTATTATTTTTCTTCCTTTTTTTTTTTTTTTTGAATTTTTTCCATTTTCAATTTATTGGATTTGATTTTATGGGTTATTTATTTATTTATTATTATTATCAAATTCAAATAATATATTTTTGAAAAGGAAAAACTTCAAAAGAAAAAAAGGAAAGAAGAAAAATTATGGGCTTTGATTTTCTGAATTTTCTAGGTTTCCTTTTATTTTCTTATTTCCTTTTTCTTTTTCTTTTTTATAAGTTTGATTTTATGTATTATTATTAAAAATGAGTTTATTTTAAATTATATAAATAGATTTAAATTATTTTAAACAACTTAAATAATTATATATATATATATATACACAATTAAATCAACAAACCTTTAACAAAAAGTTTGAGTAACTTAGTTGGTTAAGGTTTGTGATTTAAACCTCAAGGTCTAAGGTTTGAACCCTGATTGTGGCGTTTTAATTTTTTAGTTAATGGTCAAACTGATTTTGGATGGAAAACTTGACAGAATGGGTAAAATAACTAATACTTTGGTTTTAGGGGGTTGACTAGCTATTATTTAAACTAGATTGTCTTGTTTATCTAATATGGCAAATCTCAATGGAGAAAATGATAATTTCCCTTTTTATTAACTAAAATATTTTGTGATTGGATTCGGTCCGGCCCAATATTGTAAATGCCCTAATTTGGTTTGGGCTTAGTATTTTAAAACCCGAATTCAGACTGAGCCTTTATAAATTACTGTGCAAGCTGAGTCCGATCCGAACAGTAGATAACTATTTTATATAGGGATGGCAACAGGACAGGTCGGGGTCGGGGAATACTTTTCCATCCCCATCCCCGCTGCCCAAAACCATCCCCATCCCCTCCCTGTCCCTGCATTTAGAGAAGCGGGGCCTGGGTTGGAGATTCCTCGACAACCATTATATTGAACACAATGGACTGTGAATCAGAACTCTGGAGAGAAACAAAACTGACAGAAATGGACGACGTGAGAATACTGGAATCAGAGAGGCACTAGATTGAGCAGATTCGAGAGCTCGAGTTCGAGGAATTGTAGGTTGAAGAAGTCGATGATCTTCAGGACTCATCCGACTACGACCGTGACGTCACGTAAGTGACTTGTCGTGATAAACTCCGTCTCTTTGCTTTGCCTTTCATAATTTCATTGGACAATTATCATGCCGTTAATTGGCTAATTTTTTCCACTGCAACTCATTTTTTCTGATTTACTTGCTCACGTAATTGAGACCTAGATTCGTAATTTGAAGCTTATATTTGCTTCGATTTGATGGAAATGTTAAAGTTGTTAAAATTTGACAGTAGAATGTGCTTATATTTGTTATTACGTGAACGATTTTGTACTTATTTAAAACTTATGTGAACGATTTTGTGATTACTATTTACTAACCTTTTTTTTTTTTAATGGTTTTAATATTTTAAGTTGTGCTCACTCCTCCGGTGAACATACTTTCTACACCTGTTTGGCTTCTTGCACACCTATCTTGGTGGTAAGCATAGTTGTGAGCTTGATATCTATGTTTTTAAAGATGAGTTCAATTGTCATTAAAAAAACAGAGGAAAACAAGCTTTCAATTTTATCAAGTGTTTGTTCATTTGAATCACTTCATTGCAATTTTCTTCATTTTTGTAACTATTTTTTCAATTGGAATGAGGTCTTAAGGGCAGATATACCGGACTAATTTACTGGCATTGCCCTCATGGATCCTGATAGATGGCTTGGTTCAAAATGGAGATGTCAATTGGTATGAATTTGTTATAGAGCTCGTTTATGTTTTAAATATT
Organism: Acer campestre; assembly: GCA_954870605.1. Classification (NCBI taxonomy): domain Eukaryota; kingdom Viridiplantae; phylum Streptophyta; class Magnoliopsida; order Sapindales; family Sapindaceae; genus Acer; species Acer campestre. Next base: position 49,401,261 of record OX940801.1, on the reverse strand, counting down.
TTAGCATATAAGTTGGAGAAAAGGTGCCTTGATAGAAGAGCTGAGTTCGAAAGAAGCATTGGTGTCAGAGAAGTTTCAAGTGGCAGTGAAGGTGGTTCCATTTCTACGTCTCAATCGAAGGAAGAGGGTTTCGTGTGTGAAAAGGTTGTGGATAAAAGGAGACTGGCCACGTGTAGTGCGGATAAAAGTGGCAACTGGGCCACATCCTCAGAGTCGGATTCTGAGTTAAGAGGAGGGGAGAAGTGGGGGACCTTTATAGGTGAATGCTCCAAGTTGAAGTCCTTTGGTACAAGGTCCAAGCCAAGTGATAATATAGGGGATTTCCCCTCTCTGTCTGAAAGTGGGCCTGAGCAAGACTCTTTCAACAGATCTTCTTTTAAAGCCTCACCTCTTATTAATAATACAAGTAATGTGGTAGTCTCTACTGAGGGCTGTGAGTTGGGCTCATTCTCTGATCAAGCAAATGGCCCAAGTTTGGTGGTAAGACACATAGAACAGAATCTGGTGTCTTTTTCGGATCAGGAAGGAAACGTTCTTTGTCTTCCTTTGAAGGGTCCAATACCTTTGCCATTGCAGGTGGTGACAGGAGGACAGATTCAGGGGGAAGATTTGTTGGCAGTTCCTATGGAAGTTGAGTTGAATATGGGTGAAGGATTTTTATCGTCTCAGAATTCCTCTCATCATAGGTCTCAGTCTGGTAATAGGGAGGTCATACTAGATACACAATCTATCTGGAAGCCAATTAAGTCGACACCGACATACCGGAATTTAGAGGAAGAAATCGCGAAGGTCATAGAAAAAGGGGTAGCCTTAGGATATGCGCGTAATTCGATCAACAAGACAGCGCTAATCGAGGCTAACAACAAGGCAGCACGTATTGAGGCTGGACAACTTCCAAAGGAAACAGAAGGTACTCGGGCAGAATCACCAACGCAAGAGTGGTATTTGGATGACGAAGTGGCTAAAGTGATTGAGGTATGTGGTATTTGGTTCAGAATCGTTGGATCATCTCTTTCTAAGTTGTATTTGGTCGAATGCTTTGTGGTGTATTTGTATGTCTTGGTGGGGTGTTAGTTGGTGTATGAACAAGTTTGTGAAGGATTGGCTAGAAGGTTGGGATGGTCTCTGCCCGGCTCCGAAGTCTGAAAGAGTGTGGGGCTCCCTCTTTTGCGCTGTTGTTTGGACCATTTGGGAGTTCAGGAACTGGCTGGTTTTTGAAGGAAAGCAGCCGTACTTAGAGCAGGCAGCAGATGTTGTCAAGTTCCGGATTGTTTGGTGGTTCAAACACCTGAGGAAAGGGTCAATGGATTCTGTTGATGCTTTGCTCAGGAATGTGAAAGAGCTGTGTGTGGAGTCTATCAAGGGTAGGAAACCTGTAGCTGCTGATTGGATTCCTCCGAGTGAGGATAGTTTTAAATTTAATGTCAACGGCTCCGTTAGGGGCAAACCAGGACTGGCTGGCATAGGAGTAGTTCTTCGTGATTCTAACGGAAAGGTCCTTTGTCTTTTCTCTTTTTTTTGTGGGAATTTTTGACTCTCACGCTGCAGAGTTATGGGCTATTAAAAAGGCTATGGAGCTCTGTCATTCGAATCCTTTTCTTCAGGGTCGTGATATTTCGGTGGCCAGCGACTCTAAAGTGGCTGTTTCTTGGGTTACTAAGGGCGATTTTGGTAGCTTGGAGCATGTCAATACTATCTTCGATATTAGAAGCATCATGAATTCTGCTGGTAATTTGGGAGTTGTCTTTGATTCAAGAATTTACAATTCTTTTGCTGATAGTCTAGCTAAGATGGGCTCTAGCAAGGCTGGAGTGGGCAGATTGTTAGCTGTGTCTTGTTTGGTCTTTCGGCTGTTTGTTTCTACTGTTGCTGCAGCAGTTGTTTTGCTGTTATTTTTGCTGCTGCTTTTGTCGGTTTGGGGCTTGTCCTGTGGGGGGCTTTGTGTTGTGGGGTTTTGGGTGTTTTTTGTTCCTTTCTTTTGCTGCCTTGTCAAATTTCAGCGACAGTGGTTTGGGTGTTGTCGCCTCTGTCACGGTTTTTTGATTTGCTGGGCTTTGCCTGTGTTTGTTTGGTCTTTTGACCTCTTGAATAACATTTTCCGAGGACTGAAGTAGTTGCCATTTAGCTAAAAGCAGGGATAGTTTCTCCCAGTTTATCTTACTTGCTCTCTTGTTGACTTATTTTTTCTCTTTTAGTGGATGTCTAACTCTAAATTGGATTTTGTTATAGGTGACTGTTGTGACCGTGGCTTTTCTAGCAACCCTAATGCTATTGGAGGTAGATTCTAGAACCCCTGCTTTCAATCATAATTGTTTTATAATTTTCTGTTACTGTATCTCTATATTATATAATTCGAAATTCCATAGTGTTAATAATTGAAGATGTCATAATTGCCTACAGAGAAACAAACGTCACTATTATATTATTTTGGAAGATTGTGGTGATGCATGTGATTGTGGAGGATACAATATTGCCGATCCGTCCAACCTTCAAGATTCAACTTCTTCGTCATTTAATTGGAAGCTTTATTGCGTGACCTAAAAGCTATGTTATCTTCGATTAGGTTTTAACATATTTTATAGTAGTAAATTGTGGTGGGTTTTTATTTATTTATTCATTTGAAGAATAATTTGGGTTTACAAGACCAAGCTACACCCCCATTTTCTCTTGTCTGCAAAAAAACTCCCAACACAAACACAAGCCCATGAAATGAATCATGAATGGAAATTAAACAGTACTCATCATGATATTGCTCCATATATTTCAGATTTTTCAGGTCTTTAATGGCTGCCCATTTCATCATGATATTGCTCCATATAATTCATGTCATTTAATGTGAATTCAATGATATGTAATGTTGAATGTTTTAGATTTAGGAGGAAAAAAAGGAGTGAATTTGAATGGTACTTGAGCAACATATCTTTTGTGTCTCCTAATTTGGTAGAATTGGTGGCTTGGTGGAAGGAAAAAAAAAGTGCATTGAAACATAAAAAAAAATAAATTAAAAAAAAAAAAAAAAAAAAAAGTAGTCTTGTAAATTTGATTGTCTTGTACATTCACTCATAGCTTAAGTGGTTGTGCATTTCCATTCGGCAACTGTGATAAAGGTTTAAATCTCACATTTATATATAAAGTCACATAATGCGGGAGACACTTCCCTATAGTGAGAGTTGCTTTTCACATTGTGCTTAAAGTGGTTGATTTCGTCAGTTTTTGGCAGGCTCGATTGGTATAAGACTTAAAAGAAGAAAAAAAATGATTGATTGCCTTAGTACTAATTACCCCCCTCGTGCATTTCCTGTAATGATGTGTAATTGTATATTTGTATCCATTTTTCAACTAGTAGAGACGTATTACAGGTAGATCTCTTATAACCATTAATTAACTAAGCTTTTAAACAAATATGGGAACCTGATAGATATAGAATCCAATAAGAAAAGTAAGGCAGAACAAAGGGGAAAAAAAAGATATTAGAATGCAATTAGTGTCCGGAAAAACTCCATTATGTTAAAAACACAATCTTTAAGCTATTTATGCGATTTCTAAACACCATCTTGTGGTCCCAACATTCATTTGAAGAATAATTCCATTTGCAAATAGAGTTTCAAATTTATGAATAACATTTTTTTAATTAATTAAAACAATAGGAAGATTTAAAGTAGATAAAAAATAATTACCAATCACCTAATTAGAAAAGTTCAAAAAGATCATTACTTACTCATCATCATCTTATCAATCTGCTCCTTGATTGTCTCTGGATCCTTCTTCAAAATCCCCACGTCCCGCACCTTCTTCCTTTCTTTCTTGTTCTGTCAAACAGAAACAACTCAAAGTTAAACATGTTTATATTTGAACTCAAACCATGCATCAAAAGTCCAAACACCTCCATGCAAAACCAATTTCGATAACACGACATTATTTACCACAAATAACAAACCAGTGAATACCACTTCACTCATGAAAGCTATAAAACCTCACCAGAATTCACCACAATCAGTTTCAACAAAATCACCCACCAACATTTTGACATATCTCTATTCCCTCTAGTGGCCATATCAACCCGGGTTTCCAACCTTTAAAAAAATACTAATAAGATTGTACGGGTCGCAAGCAACCAATTTTCTAATGAATGCTACAATTTTTCATTTTCTCTTCTCTTCTCTTTCAAAGAAAAAAAGAAACTCCTTAACTTCTTCTTCTTCTTGTTTTGATTTTGATTTTGAATTGAAATTCAATCGCAGGTGTAAGGAAGTGAGGCTTCGAATTGATACGATTGTGCAGAACTGCAGATACTCGACCTTTCTCTCTCTCTCTATTGGTTCATGTCGATTTATAAATTTTAGGGAAGGAATTGGGCCAGGCCCACAAAACTGAAGCTTTTAGTGTCAAATGGGCTTGCTTCAACTGTGGGGTCTATCAAAACTCCCTTAAAAAATATCAATTCAAATGACATACAATTCGGGAATATCGTGAAAGTAGCGTTAAAGAAAGAAAATCGAATCAAAATCAAATCACCCGACTTTTTATTACCTTTTCTAGGGTTAGGGTTTTTGGTGCAACAAAAAGGGATTTGTTTTTTTGTTTTCTACGATTCGTTAAAATCGGACGGTCCACAATTCGATTGTTTGAGGGGTTTTTGTGGCGGTGATTGATTTGATTTGATTTGATCTCTCTCTCTGGGCTTTAGCGCCCTGTGGAAATCCATGATCGTCAGCGTCTCATGGACCCCTCTCCAGTGCTCACCACTCCTCCAGTTGAAGAAGAAGATGAGTGGGGTATGCTATTACAATTCTGCCCTTTTGTTGTTTGTATGGCTCGCGAGAAAAATGCAGGGAGATTTGTTAGAAAGTTTGGATCTTTATTTTTATTTTTTTTTGTTTATTGATAGATATTGATCTAATTTGGGTCAGTTTTGGATATTTAAATTGTCGGTATTTTGAATTGAATCATGTTATCTGGGATTTTTGTTTTTTGAATTGATTTCAATTTTTTTTATCGGTGGGCATGTTGATTTTGATTAAATTGGTTTGGTAGCAGTTAATGGTTAGTTGTTAATTGTTTTGATTGTAAATAAGAAGTTGTCATTATGTTTCAATTTTGAAATTTTTGTGTGGCTTGGAGAGTTGGAGAGAAGGGATGTGTTTTTGAAGTTGAAGTGATGATACTGTTATATTCTGTGTTATAGCCTTGAATCCCGTAGCAGTGGTTTGGAGTTAGAAATGTATTTGGAGTCATTGATTTGAATGCCTAAATCCATGAATCAAGAAACTTACAAAAACAAGCTTGAAGCTACATTTTTTTTTCGTGTGTAGCATTTTTATGAATATAAGATAACAATGCAATGCACGGGGTGCGAAATCTGTCACATTGTTTCTTCTGTGATTATCTTTATTGATGGATACAATGAAATAAGTCAAATAACTGTGGAAAACTGGATTTTTAATATGGCACTATAGTTAAGTATGGATGAGGAGTTAGTGGTGGCTGATGTGAGTATTAGAACATGTTTATATGTTGTTTGGCATTGACAAACCAAAATTCTTTTCAGCCCCCGTATGATGCATTTTATCCATCAGTGCATGTACTATGCTCCGTGCGTGTTGCAGCCATGTAGAATTGTAGATATGATATGTGAACTCTTCCGTTGTTTTACCTAATATATGGTGCTACTGTGTATTTGGATCTTATTTGGTACATGAGAGGGCTGGCTGAAAGTCCCACCATGTTTATCTTGTCTTGTTTTGGAGGCAGCTGTTATTCGTTTCTGTTTACAGTGATTCGTTTGTGTTTAATATGTGGGTGACCTATCTTAATTGATTAATTGCTTCGGTGTAGTCTAATGTACTTACTTCAATCTATGGCCTGTGATGCTTTGTTTCAGACACTGATGGATTTGTGATTCCAAGCTTGGGAATAGGAGACCCGGATCAAAGTAAAGCTGATGCTCTAGAAGAACAAAGCTGAAAACCTCCTTCTCCCAAGGTCGGTTGCAAGTCCTATATCTTCGTTTAGAAAATTGAAAGAAAAAAAATTAGTAATTAGACGGATTGCATTTCCGTGAAGCTTTAATCTATATCATGTGGATGTAAATATGTAATAGCACCTGATTAAATCTGTGCTTTTGTTTATTATGCATTTCCAGGCTAAAAAGGAAGAGAACATCTATCTAGGGCCACATGGTGCTCCTCCTTCACAATCTAAGCAACAGGAGCTGAACTGTTCTAGTCGCAAGCAGCGATTTAAACAGAAACTGAAGGAAGCTGATCTGAGGTTCAGTGGGTTAGGGCGTGAGAATAAGATGGAAAATCTGCGAGAGCTCGTGGGTGGCGGCCAAACAAGCCTCAACATGTCAAAGGGTACTACCCCTAGGGGTTTGCTAGACCCACGTTGCCATGAGTCGCAGTTTGAGAGGTGGAACCCCCCGTGAGCAGAGTTTAAAAAAAGCAGGATTTTTTTTATGAATTGATTTCAATTTTTTATTGGTTTGCATGTTGATTTCGATTAAATTGGTTTGTTAGCAGTTAATGGTTAGTTGCTGCTAATTGTTTTGATTGCAAATAAGAAGTTGTCATTATGTTATATTATGTGTTATAGCCTCGAATCTCGTAGCAGTGGTTCGGAGTTAGAAATGTATTCGGAGTCATTGATTTGAATCTCTGAATCAAGAAACTTACAAAAACAAGCTAGAAGCTACATTTGTGGGATAAGTTCAAGTGACTCAAAAACGTCAAATTCAAAATACTTTGTGGGATTTCACCAGAAATCCGGTTTAATGAGAAATCCATAGACTAACGATCTCATAGCACCAATTGTTGCAGGAATCCTTCCAGTGAAAAAGTTGTGCGACAAATTCAATGACTGCAATGGTTCAAGATTTGTCACTTGGATAGGAATTTCTACTGAGAAGGCTATTATTGGAAAGATCTATGCATCGTACCAATCTCAGAATGGTACTGTATTCATTTTCTTTCCCTTTCATCACGAGTGATGCATCCTCAACAAATCCATTATATGAAAACAGAACACCAGGCAGAGTAAATGTAAATGTGGCCTGGTAAGTGCTCGCCATTGCACTGAAGTAGTTAAAACACCTTGGTAAGTTTCCAGAAAGGTGAGAAGGCAAAGTTCCGCTGGTAAAACACTGTGAAGTTTATTTGAACGAAAGTTGAGAATGAACATATTTGTTTTTTGAAATGAGAGGCAATGGACCGGATAAACTATTCGAACTCAAGTCAAGAAGATATGGTTGAAAAACCTCAGTTAAAGGAATTTGCCCATGGATTTGATTGAGGGAGAGATTTAAATACTCTAGTTGGGAAAGAGATTTCCAAAATTTACTAGGAATGACATCAAAAATTCTTCAGAGTTGGAGATATCTATATCAAATAGAAACTTCTGCGAAAAAAGCCAAGACGGAAATCGAGGTCCTAAAGAACAAGACCTCAACCTTAACACATTAAGCTGAAAAGGTTAACAACAATTAATCTCTGTTAGTTAGAGTTAGCTTGATGTGGGTACTTAGTTACTGTAAATATAAGTAAACGTTAGTTAGTTAAGCATGTTGAACAATCTAGCTTGTATTCGTCTTTAATCGATCAAAAACAGAGCTGTTGAGTGTGATATTGTGCTATGAGTAAAACAGTCGAATAAAATGCCTTCGCTTATTATATACTTGATGATAATATTACAATAAAAGACACAAGTACAAACTTTGAAATGCCTAAAAACATTTTCTTACAATACTACCAATTATCTCACCAAGTCGATCCAAGAAACGACAGTACATATACCTCCATCTTCTATTGACAATCAAAGGACCAATCAAACTCCAAAAACCCACTACAAATCCAAGTGCCATGCTTATATAAAACCAATCTACTTCGTGTTCTCCATCATATTTTCTTGTGTCATTTTCATTGCGCGCTGGTGTTGGAGAAGTACAATTCTTAGGAAGTGGGGATCCACAAAGTTCATTGCCCATAAAACAAGTTGGATCAAAAGTTTGTACCTGAGTGCTCATAGGAATCTTCCCAATTAAGTTGTTGTTGGATAAATTCATGTAACTCAAAAAGTTCAAACTTGAAATACTTTGTGGAATTTCACCGGAAAGTTGATTCCAAGAGAAATCAACAGACTCCAATGATTTCATAGCACCAAAATTTGCAGGAATTTTTCCAGTAAAAGAATTGTACGACAAATTCAACCACCGGAGGGCTGCGAGACTTGTCACTTCAATAGGAATCTCTCCTGAAAAATTGTTTTTGGAAAGGTCTATGCTTCTCACCAAATTCAGAATGGTGTTATACTCAGCCATTTGCCCTTTCATCACAAGTGATGCATCCTCTGTAGCAGAAGTGTAATTGATTCGATACACTACACTGTTTTGTATATTTGATGAGTCCATTGTCACCATGGCACTGATGTTACTAATGCATCCTGGTATGGATCCCGAGAGATTATTATGAGCAACATCTAGGATTTGTAGAGAAGCTAGATTGCAAAGTTCCCTTGGTAAAAAGCCATGAAACTTATTTGACCGAAGGTTGAGAATCAACATACTCGACAACCTTTCTCCTATCCATGTTGGAATGGTTCCAACAAGCTCATTTTCACCAACATCAAGTGTTTCTAGCCCTCTGCAATTTCCAAGTGATGCAGGTATTGTCCCAGAGAGAATGTTTTTGCGAATACGCAACGATCGAAGCTCACTCAAAGTTCCCATAGAGATTGGAAGGTTTCCGGTAAATTTATTAGTACGCAAATCCAAGATCTTTAAGAATGGCCAAATCTTCCAACAATCAGGTAATTCTTCAGATAAAAAATTGCCTCTAAGTTTTAGAAATTCTGTTTCCTTTGACTCATGCATCCTATGACATATAAAATGTGATATGGATCCTGAAAACTTATTGTTGGAAAGATCAAATTCATATTTGGGATATACAAGGGGCAATGGACCTGATAAATTATTTGAACTCAAGTCAAGTATATACAAACGGAGTCCTTTCAGTAAATATGAGATATCCCCATGGATTTGGTTATGAGAGAGATTTAAAAATAACAATTTTGTTAGATTTCTAAAATGAATTTTAGAAAGAGTTCCATTCAATTTGTTAGAGGAAATATCTAAATATTCCAATGAACAAAGTTCTCCAAAAGAAGACGGTATAGGACCTAAAATAGAATTGTTCCTCACACTAAAATCGTATAGATTTTTAAATTGACCAAATTCATTTGTCAAAAAACCAAAAATTTGAGTACTACTCAAATCTAACGACTCTAGCTTATCCAAGAGATAACCCGAGAAAATATCTAAAATTTCGGAAATTGCTTGACTCAATTTGACATATGAAAAAGAGATTGTTCTCAAGTTACGAAGTCTTCCAAATGATCTAGTAATTCTTCCATCAAGTTTGTAATTGTACGAGAGATCAAGTGTTTCTATAGAAGTCAAGTTCACTATTGCACCAGAAATCATACCTTGCAAGTTATTATAATATAAAGAAAGGTACTGGAGATGGGTAAGGCTATGCAACCACGTTGGTATTGAAGAATTGAAACTATTCACAGATAAATCAAGATGTACAAGAGATGTCAAGTTTTGAAGTCCATCAGGAATTGGACCTTGAATTTCATTTTGACTCATGTCAAGAAAGTGCAGATGACTAAGACCAAAAACCCAACTAGGAATCAAGGGGGCCCGATTGTTGTGAAGATCAAGGGTAACAAGAGATGAAAAATTAACAATGGACAGTGAAGGAAAGTGCTGAAGTCTACACACAGCCAATTTTAAGACTTTCAAAGAAGGGAGTTTATTTATCTCAAGTAACCAGTCAGAGGCTTTGTTAAGATTCACATGACTCAAATCAAGGTGTTCCAATAAAGGAAGAGAAGATAGCCAAAACAGATTCTCAGCTGAAAATGAATCGTTATAATAGTTACGACTGAGATCAAGATATTGAAGATTGGAGAGATTCCCAAACTGGTGAGGAATCATACCCAAAAATCCAGCTCTAGAGAGATTAAGGTATGTTAAACTCTCCATAGAACCAAGAAATCTAGGAATCCGAATTCCTCCAAAATCATTATAGCTTAAATCCAAGTAATTCAAATGCTTTAAATCAAGCAAAGAGGGATTCAACTTACCACCCAATCTTGATCTCTTGTAAGCATCAATTTCAGCTTCCCAATCTCCATACGGAGAAGTGAGATACTCCCTATGAGGATTTCCAAGGTGAAGCTCGAGCACATGGCCTGTGATGTTGTCGCAGACGACACCAGCCCATTTACAGCAATCTCCGTCACCACCAATCCAAGAGCCAAGCCGGTTGGAAGTATTTGTGAGATTTTGCTTGAACATTAGAAGTGCTTTTCTCTCAGTTTCGATGCAACTCACATTAGAAGTACTCCCATTGCAGAAGCTAAAATTGATGGTTGCTATGGAAAGTAATTCAAAGAAAAGGAAGGCAATAAGAAAACTCACGCTAGGCTTCATTGCAACTACTTATAACAAAGTTTTAAGTGTGCATAAGAATATTATCAAAGCTACTTATTTATAATGTCATATCCTCTTGTCAAAGCCACCTATTTCTTTTCTGCATAAATTAAATTATCAAGAAATTTCTTTCACTATTTTCTTAATCATGATATTAGCTTTTAACCTGAGAGATTATATATATTAAGACCCATTTTGTCCATATTAGGAAATTAATTTCATTTTTGAAGACATGTGACAGACGTGTAATTTCTGTAATCTACTGGAATTATTTTGGAATTATTTTGTTAATATGGAATTTTTTTTCTGCATAAATAAAATTATCGAGATTTTCTCCTTGCAATCCAAAATTTTCTTATGACACTCCTTTTCTAAAGAAACTCAATCATAAAAACTTAAATTTAAGAAAATTCTAAATACACATTACTTTGTTCCAAAAGTATCCTTTTCGTCTATTGACACTCCTATTTTGAAGACATTTCATTTTAAAAAATTAAATTAAATTAAATTTATTAAAACTCATCATTTCATTCTAATATTTTGTTTTCTTTTCTTTAAATATTTAAATTAATTTTAAATGAACAATTTAAATATTTTAATTTTTTTTTAGACTTTAATTTAAATATTTTTTTTAACTAGTTCAATTCTATACAATCATTTTATTTAGGTGAGGTGGGAGCTATTTAGTCCCATGTTTTTAATTTTTTTTTTTTTTAATTCTTCTTCTTTTATTTTATTTTTAAAATTTAATGCTAAAATTTTATATTTATTTAATATATCTTATTATAATATTTATAATTATTTTTTATATATTAAATATTAATTAAAAAATGTTATTTTCTTTAACAGTAATTTTAAATCTTTTATTTATTTTTTAAAAGTTAAATACTTAATTTATCTAAAAATTATTTAATTTAATTTTATTTTAATAAATTTCATACTGTATTAAATATACAATTAAATTATTATTTTTTATCTAATCTCATAGCACATCAAACAAGAGACATGATTATTTTAATCCAATTCCATACAGCACCAAATATATCACAAGACTAAATTTAGTCCAATCCTATTTCATCTAATCCAATCTCATGAAAATATTCCTATCCTATCCCGCGTACCAAACGAGCCCCAATTAATTTTGGTTAGGTTTCAAAAGACCTCTAACAAGGTATATCGTAACTTGGTCAGAAGCAATAATAAGACCAAATATAATTTTATTAAACGTACTTTTTTGTTTGTCCGATCTATAATCAGCCAAGTTGAAGATATTTTTATTTGTATTATTTTTATTTGCTTGATGGAGTAGGTAAAGAATTGATCATTAAAAGCTTTTAGAATTCACAAACGATATAATATTACTAAGACTGCATTTGGTCTTAGAATACATGTTAGTTTCCTGGAAAGTTGCGGACGCTGCAACAATGCGTGTGTGAACAGAGAGATGAGAAAGAGAAACAGAGTAGTTGGACATGGAAATCCATCTCCAACTTTTTCAAAGCTTTAGAAAAAATATTAAACTAGACAAAACAATGAAAACATACCCATTTAGACTTTCCTTCCTCTCATCACCTTTCCCTTTCAAGTTTCAACCATTAGTTTGAAAGATTTTTTCAATTGCCGGCAGATTACTGAGAATGTTGTCCAAGAGCAAAAGCCATCCAAGAAACGACAATAATTAAATCTACAGCCAGTTCATTACAGTCCAAGAGCAAAAGCCATCCAAGAAATGACAGTAATTAAATCTCCAGCCGGTCAACTACAATTTGCAGAAGAGAGAAAGAGAAACAGATTTTTATTTTCATTTTTATTAGGGAAATTATCATTTTCCTCCCCTGAGATTTTCCATATTAGATAAACTAGTTCCTCTAGTTTCAATAATGCCAGTCAACCCCCCTTCTGTCAAGTTTTTCATCCAAAATCAACCTTGAGGTTAAAATCACAAGCCTTAACCAACTGAGCTACTCAAGCTCTTTGTTGAAGGTTTGTTGATTTAAATGTATATATATATATAGTTATATAATTTGTTTAAAAATAATTTAAATATGTTTATATTTTTTAAAGTAAAATCATATATATATAATTTAAAATAAACTCATATTTAATGATAATATATATAAACATATTTATGAAAAAGAAAAAGAAAAAGAAAATAAGAAAACAAAAGGAAAAAAAAAATTCAAAAAAAGAAAAATTTATTATTATTATTTTTCTTCCTTATTTGTTTTTTTTTGAATTTTTTCCATTTTCAATTTATTGGCTTTGATTTTATGGGTTACTTCAAAAGAAAAAAAGGAAAGAAGAAAAATTACGGGCTTTGATTTTCTGAATTTTCTAGGTTTCCTTTTATTTTCTTATTTCCTTTTTCTTTTTCTTTTTCTTTTTCATAAGTTTGATTTTATGTATTATTATTAAAAATGAGTTTATTTTAAATTATATAAATAGATTTAAATTATTTTAAACAACTTAAATAATTATATATATATATACAATTAAATCAACAAACCTTTAACAAAAAGTTTGAGTAACTCAGTTGGTTAAGGTTTGTGATTTAAACCTCAAGGTCTACGGTTTGAACCCTGATGGTGGCGTTTTAATTTTTTAGTTAATGGTCAAACTGATTTTGGATGGAAAACTTGACAGAAGGGGTAAAATAACTAATACTTTGGTTTTAGGGGGTTGATTAGCTATTATTTAAACTAGATTGTCTTGTTTATCTAATATGGCAAATCTCAGGGGAGAAAATGATAATTTCCCTTTTTATTAACTAAAATATTTTGAGATTGGATTCGGTCCGGCCCAATATTGTAAATGCCCTAATTTGGTTTGGGCTTAGTATTTTAAAGCCCGAATTCAGACTGAGCTTTTATAAATTACTGTGCAAGTTGAGTCCGATCCGAACAGTAGATAACTATTTTATATAGGGATGGCAACAAGACGGGTCGGGGTCGGGGAATACTTTTCCATCCCCATCCCCGCCGCCCAAAACCATCGCCATCCCCTCCCCGTCCCCGCATTTAGAGAAGCGGGGCCTGGGTCGGAGATTCCCTGACAACCATTATATTGAACACAATTCGAACGATGGAGAGGACTCTGAATCAGAACTCTGGAGAGAAACAAGACTGACAGAAATGGACGACGTGAGAATACTGGAATCAAAGAGGCACCAGATTGAGCAGATTCGAGAGCTCGAGTTCAAGGAATTGTAGGTTGAAGAAGTCAATGATCTTCAGGACTCATCCGACAACGACCGTGACGTCACGTAAGTGACTTGTCGCCATAAACTCCGTCTATTTGCTTTGCCTTTCATAATTTCATTGGACAATTATCGTGCCGTTAATTGGCTAGTTTTTTCCACTGCAACTCATTTTTTCTGATTTACTTGCTCACGTAATTGAGACCTAGATTCGTAATTTGAAGCTTATATTTGCTTCGATTTTATGGAAATGTTAAGTTGTTAAAATTTGACAGTAGAATGTGCTTATATTTGTTATTACGTGAACGATTTTGTGATTACTATTTACTAACCTTTTATTTTTTTTAATGGTTTTAATATTTTAAGTGGTGCTCACTCCTCCGGTGAACATACTTTCTACACCTGTTTGGCTTCTTGCACACCTATCTTGGTGGTAAGCATAATATGTTGTGAGCTTGATAATATCTATGTTTTTAAAGATGAGTTCAATTGTCATTAAAAAAACAGAGAAGAAATCGCGAAGGTCATAGAAAAAGGGGTAGCCTTTAGGATATGTGCGTAATTCGATCAACAAGACAGCGCTAATCGGGAAATAACAACAAGGCAGCGCGTATTGAGGCTGGACAACTTCCGAAGGAAACAGAAGGTACTCGGGCAGAATCACCAACGCAAGAGTGGTATTTGGATGACGAAGTGGCTAAAGTGATTGAGATATGTGGTATTTGGTTCAGAATCGTTGGATCATCTCTTTCTAAGTTGTATTTGGTCGAATGCTCTGTGATGTACTTGTATGTCTTGGTGGGGTGTTAGTTGGTGTATGAACAAGTTTGTTAAGGATTGGCTAGAAGGTTGGGATGGTCTCTGCCAGGCTCTGAAGTCTGAAAGAGTGTGGGGCTCCCTCTTTTGCGCTGTTGTTTGGACAATTTGGGAGTTCAGGAACCGGCTGGTTTTTGAAGGAAAGCAGCCATGCTTAGAGTAGGCAGCAGATGTTGTCAAGTTCTGGATTGTTTGGTGGTTCAAACACCTGAGGAAAGGGTCAATGGATTATGTTGATGCTTTGCTCAGGAATGTGAAAGAGCTGTGTGTGGAGTCTATCAAGGGTAGGAAACCTGTAGCTGCTGATTGGATTCCTCCGAGTGAAGATAGTTTTAAATTTAATGTCGACGGCTCCGTTAGGGGCAAACCAGGACCGGCAGGCATATGAGGAGTTCTTTGTGATTCTAACGGAAAGGTCCTTTGTCTTTTCTCTTTCTTTTTTTTTTTTTTTTTTTTTTTTTTTTTTTGTGGGAATCCTTGACTCTAACGCTGCAGAGTTATGGGCTATTAAAAAGGCTGTGGAACTCTGTCATTCGAATCCTTTTCTTCGGGGTCGTGATATTTCGGTGGTCAATGACTCTAAAGTGGCTGTTTCTTGGGTTACTAAGGGCGATTTTGGTAGCTTGGAGCATGTCAATACTATCTTCAATATTAGAAACATCATGAATTATTAAACATTGGTGTCACTGAATAATATTCTAATATTCTGAATTGAATTTTTGTGGTTGTCATATTTGGCTATTGTGTTAATGTGTTTAATTTTTTCTCTTTAAGTGGATGCCACTTTAAGTGGATGCCAAACTCTAAATTGGATTGTGTTTATAGGTGACTGTTGTGACCGTGGCTTTTCTAGCAACCCTAATGCTATTGGAGGTAGATTCTAGAAATACTGCTTTCAATCGTAATTGCTTTAGAATTTTTTGTTACTGTATCTCTATATTATATAATTGGAAATTCCATAGTGTTAATAATTGAAGATGTCATAATTGCCTACAGAGAAACAAACGTCACTATTATATTATTTTGGAAGATTGTGGTGATGCGTGTGATTGTGGAGGATACAATATTGTCGATCCGTCCAACCTTCAAGATTCAAGTTCTTGGTCATTTAATCGGAAGCTTTATTGCGTGACCTAAAAGCTATGTTATCTTTGATTATGTTTTAGCAGTTTAGCATATTTTACAGTAGTAAATTGTTATGGGTTTTTATTTATTTATTCATTTGAAGAATAATTTGGGTTTACAAGACCAACCCACACCCCCATTTTCTCTTGTCTGCAATAAAACTCCCAACACAAACACAAGCCCATGAAATGAATCGTGAATGGAAATTAAACAGTACTCTTCATGATATTGCTCCATATAATTCATGTCATTTAATGTGAATTCAATGATATGTAAAGTTGAATGTTGATAATGTTGCCACCAGCCACATTTATAAAATAATGGATAGTTTCATTTCATAGAGAAAAGAAAACATAGTTGTAGTTCAAAAAAAAAAAAAAAAAAACCACATCCTTTGTGTCTAAGATTTAGAAGGAAAAAAAGAGTGAATTTGAATGGTACTTGAGGCAACATATCTTTTATGTCTCCTAAATTGGTAGAATTGGTGGCTTGGTGGAAGGCAAAAAAAAAAAGTGCATTGAAACATAAAAAATAAAAATAAAAAGTAGTCTTGTAAATTTGATTGTCTTGTACATTCACTCATAGCTTAAGTGGTTGTGCATTTCCATTCAGCAAATGTGATAAGGGTTTAAATCTCACATTTATATATAAAGTCACATAGTGCGGGAGTCACTTTCCTATAGTGAGAGTTGCTTTTCACATTGTGCTTAAAGTGGTTGATTTCGTCAGTTTTTGGCAGGCCTGATTGGTATAAGACTTAAAAGAAGAAAAAAAATGATTGATTGCCTTAGTACTAATTACCCCCCTCGTATATTTGTATCCATTTTTCAACTTGTAGAGACGTATTACAGGTAGATCTCTTATAACCATTAATTAACTTTTAAACAAATATGGGAACCTGTCAGAATGCAATCAGTGTCCGGAAAAACTCCATTCTGTTAAAAACACAATCTTTAAGCTATTCATGTGATTTCTAAACACCATCTTGTGGTCCCAACATTCATTTGAAGAATAATTCCATTTGCAAATAGAGTTTCAAATTTATGAATAACATTTTTTTAATTAATTAAAACAACAGGAAAATTATGGTTTAAAGTAGATAAAAAATAATTACCAATCACCTAATTAGAAAAGTTCAAAAAGATCATTACTTACTCATCATCAACTTATCAATCTGCTCCTTGATTGTCTCTGGATCCTTCTTCAAAATCCCCACGTCCCGCACCTTCTTCCTTTCTTTCTTGTTCTGTCAAACAGAAACAACTCAAAGTTAAAAAGGATCAATAATTGTCTTTCTAAAACCCTTTTCAATCCTCGAGAAATCCAATCAGCTATTAGAAAAAAAAGGAATGTGAAAATTGAAAACAAACATGAATATCGAAAACAATGAAAAGGGCGAAGTTGGGAGGCAATTTTTACCTTTTTTAATTCCTTTTTAAGAATCTCCTAACGACAGGCATCGGTAGGGTTCATGACTTTGCCTCCTTTTGTTGTCTTCATCTTCTCTTCTCTTCTCTTTCAAAGAAAAAAAGAAACTCCTTAACTTCTTCTTCTTCTTGTTTTGATTTTGATTTTGAATTGAAATTCAATCGCAGGTGTAAGGAAGTGAGGCTTCGAATTGATACGATTGTGCAGAACTGCAGATACTCGACCTTTCTATCTCTCTATTGATACGATTTATAAATTTTATGGTAGGAAATTACTAATCTCACCCCAAAACATAAACCGGTTTAAATTGGGCCACAAAACTGAAGCTTTAGTGTCAAATGGGCTTGCTTCAACTGTGGGGTCTATCAAAACTCCCTTAAAAAATATCATTAAATACACCCACCTCAGGTTCTAAAAAAGTTGGCCCAATTTTTTTCTTTACAAATAAATTTTGTGTGATATTGACTTCAAAGTTCAACTAACAACATATATTATGTGTAAGTTCATATTACCTTATCAAAGGGAAATAGATTTAAAACGTTCCAAAACTACTTCTTTACGAAAAAATAAAACGTATGAAATCTCGTATCAAAGAAGTATTGTAGAATATTTGACAAAAAGTAAAAAAGTAATCAGTAACGCATTAAAATATATCGACTCAAGTGGTATGTATACCTTCTAAGTTTACAATGGGATCGAATCCTACCCTACACATTTATCAATATGTATAATGAGATTTTCCAAATGTTGTTATGAAAGTAGACATTTATGTCGTCAACGTAGTGTTTGATATTGGTCGGTCTTAACAGACCCGATTTATTTGTTGAGCATCAATTTATAAAAAAGAAATCACCATTCACAAGTCTATTGAGACGTGTCTAGATCGGATATTATATTTGCAACCCAAATAGTAATAAAATTTTACAATATAATGAAAATTTAAAGACACATTGACATATCTTCCTATTCCAATCAAAACCCATAAGACCAAATAACAACCGCACATCACAGTACACACAAACCAATTGCAAATGACATAACTACCCTTGAAAGCAAACGAAGTTCAGCACTAAACTACAGGGCAATTCGGGAATATCGTAAAAGTAGCGTTAAAGAAAGAAAATCGAATCAAAATCAAAGCACCCAACTTTTTATTATTACCTTTTCTAGGGTTAGGGCTTTTGGTGCAACAAAAAGGGGTCCTCTTTTTGTTTCTATACGATTCGTTCAGTTTTGGATATTTAAATTGTGGGTATTTTGAATTGAATCATGTTATCTGGGATTTTTGTTTTTTGAATTGATTTCAATCTTTTCTCAAATTTGTGGTTGCCTTGCCAACATTGGTGGCCAGTTGTCGTGGTATAATTCCTATTTCTAAATTTCTTGATTGATTATTGCATTCATTGGTGGCCAGTTGTCGTGGTTTTTATTTATTTATTCCCTTTTCATGTAATATTAAACCTTTTGAACTGCTATTGACTTTGGTTTACATGCAAACATTATGTTAAAAGCTGATTCATGCAATTAAGATGAAATGTGCTTACTTATATGCTCGTTTATTGAAACTTGTTCTTGTTAGTAGTTTTAATAGTTTAATGGTTTCTTGTTAAACCAATTTTACTATTGGCAGGAATTCTTGATAGAGGCATACAAATTGATGGCTTTGGTATGAAGAGCTTCATGATATATGAAAGCAATGTTCTCTTTGCTCTACGTTTCATGATTGATTGCAACATTGTTGGAGGAAATTGGATTGAAGTGCTTGTTGGAAAGTATAGGAAGACAACAAAGCTTTTGTCCTATTGCCAATTGGAGTTTGATTGCTTGTATCCTCATAATAAGAGGCCTTCAAGTCTTTATTGGATAAGTGCTCAAATTTCCAAATACAGTATCATCCCTAAGTAAATACTGTATTTGATCTAGCATGTTGAACACCAGGCGGAGGAAATGTAAATGTAGCATGGTAACGTTCACACCACACAAATCAAGTTGTTCCAACATGGATATTATTGAGAATCTTGAGTCTCCAATATGTACATTAAAATTTCCAGATGAGGATTTCTTAGGTGTAGCTCAAGAACATGGCCTGTGAATGGCCTGTGAAGTTGTAACAGACGACACCAGCCCAGTTACAACAACAATCTAGCAATAAGATGTTGAACAATCTAGCAGTCAACGTTAGTTAGTTGAACAATCTAGCTTGTATTCGTCTTTAATCATGAAAAACAGAGTGAAAAACAGAGCTGACTGATATTGAACAATCTAGCTATGAGTAAAATGGTCGAATAAAATGCTTTTGCTTATTATATATAGTGCTCCACTTGATGATAATATTACAATAAAAGACACAAATACAAACTTTGAAATTCCTAGAAACATTTTCTTACAATACTACCAATTATCTCACCAAGTCGATCCAAGAAACGACAGTATATATACCTCCATCTTCTATTGACAATTAAAGGACCAATCAAACTCCAAAAACCCACTACAAATCCAAGTGCCAAGCTTACATAGAACCAATCTACTTCGTGTTCTCCATCATTTTCATTGCACCCTGGTGTTGGAGAAGTACAATTCTTAGGAAGTGGAGATCCACAAAGTTCATTGCCCATAAAACAAGTTGGATCAAAAGTTTGTAGTTGAGTGCTCATAGGAATCTTCCCAATCAAGTTGTTATTGGATAAGTTCAAGTAACTCAGAAAGTTCAAACTTGAAATACTTTGTGGAATTTCACCGGAAAGTTGATTCCAAGAGAAATCAATTGACTCCAATGATTTCATAGCACCAAAATTTGCAGGAATTTTTCCAGTAAAAGAATTGTATGATAAATTCAACGACCGGAGGGCTGCGAGACTTGTCACTTCAATAGGAATCTCTCCTGAAAAATTGTTTTTGGATAGGTCTATGATTCTCACCAAATTCAGAATGGTGTTATACTCAGCCATTTTCCCTTTCATCACAAGTAATGCATCCTCTGTAGCAGAAACAGTACTTGAATTGGTTCGATACCATACACTATTTGCTCCATTTGATGAGTCCATTGTCACCATGGCGCTGATGTTACTAATGCATCTTGGTATGGATCCTGAGAGGTTATTATGAGCAACATCTAGGATTTGTAGAGAAGCTAGATTGCAAAGTTCCCTTGGTAAAAAGCCATGAAACTTATTTGACCGAAGGTTGAGAATCAACATACTCGACAACCTTTCTCCTATCCATATTGGAATGGTTCCAACAAGCTCATTTTCACCAACATCAAGTGTTTCTAGCTTTGTACAATTTCCAAGTGATGCAGGTATTGTCCTGGAGAGATTGTTTTTGCAAAGATGCAACGATCGAAGCTCACTCAAAGTTCCCATAGAGATTGGAAGGTTTCCAGTAAATTTATTAGTACCCAAATCCAAGATCATTAAGAAGGGCCAAATCTTCCAACAATCAGGTAATTCTTCTGATAAAAAATTGCCTCTTAGTTTTAGAATTTCTATTTCCTGTGACTCATGCATCCTATGACATACAAAATGAGAAATGGATCCTGAAAACTTATTGTTGGAAAGATCAAAAACATATTTGGGATATATAAGAGGCAATGGACCTGATAAATTATTTGAACTCAAGTTGAGTGAATCAAAACGAATTTCTTTAGTTAAAGATGGGAACTCCCCATGGATTTGATTATGAGAGAGACTTAAAGATGACAATCTGGTGAGATTTCTAAAATGAATTTTAGAAAGAGTTCCATTCAATTTGTTAGAGGAAACATCTAAATATTCCAATGAACAAAGTTCTCCTAAAGAAGACGGTATAGGACCAAAAATATAATTGTTTCTCAGACTAAAATCGTATAGATTTTTAAATTGACCAAATTCATTTGTCAAAAAACCAAAAATGTGAGTACTACTCAAATCTAACGACTCTAGCTTATCCGAAATACAACCCGAAAAAATATCTAAAATTTCGGAAATTGCTTGACTCAAATTGACATACGAAAAAGAGATTGTTCTCAAGTTACAAAGTCTTCCAAATGATCTAGGAATTCTTCCTTCAAGTTTGTAATTGTACGAGAGATCAAGTGTTTCTATAGAAGTCAAGTTCACTATTGCACCAGAAATCATACCTTGCAAGTTATTACCATATAAAGAAAGGTACTGGAGATGGGTAAGGCTATACAACCACGTTGGTATTGAAGAATTGAAACTATTCCAAGATAAATCAAGATGTATCAGAGATGTCAAGTTTTGAAGTCCATCAGGTATTGGACCTTGCAAATAATTGTAACTCATGTCAAGAAAGTGCAGATGACTAAGACCAAAAACCCAACTAGGAATCAAGGGGTTACTCATGGTATATAGGCTGCTGGAAAGATCAAGGGTAACAAGAGATGAAAAATTAACAATGGACAATGGAGGAAAGTGCTGAAGTTCACACGCAGCCAATTTCAAGACTTTCAAAGAAGGGAGTGTATTTATCTCAAGTAGCCAGTCAGAGGCTTTGCTAAGATTCACATAACTCAAATCAAGGTGTTCCAATAAAGAAAGAGAAGATAGCCAAAACAGATTCTCAGCTGAAAGTAAAGCGTAATTACAATTGAGATCAAGATATTGAAGATTGGAGAGATTCCCAAACTGGTGAGGAATCATACCTGAAAATCCAGCTCTAGAGAGATTAAGGTATGTTAAACTCTCCATAGAACCAAGAAATCTAGGAATCCGAATTCCTCCGAAATCATTATAGCTTAAATCCAAGTAATTAAAATGCTTTAAATCAAGCAAAGAGGGATTCAACTTACCACCCAATATTGACCTCTCAAAAGCTTCAATTTCATTTATGGATTGATCAGACCGCACAGAAGTGAAAACCTCCGTATAAGGATTTCCAAGGTGGAGCTCAAGCACATGGCCTGTGATGTTGTCGCAGACGACACCAGCCCATTTACAGCAATCTCCATCACCACCAATCCAAGAGCCAAGCCGGTTGGAAGTATTTGTGAGATTTTGCTTGAACATTAGAAGTGCTTTTCTCTCAGTTTCGATGCAACCCACATTAGAAGTACTTCCATTGCTGAAGCTAAAATTGATGGTTGCTATGGAAAGTAATTCGAAGAAAAGGAAGGCAATAAGAAAACTCACGCTAGTCTTCATTGCAAGTACTTATAACAAAGTTTAAGTGTGCATAAGAATATTATCAAAGCCACCTATTTATAATGTCATATCCTCTTGTTAATATGGAATTAATTATTTTCTACATAAATTAAATTATCAGGAAATTTCCTTCACTGTTACTTTTCAATCAAGATGTTAATTTAAAGAGACATTTAACTACTAATATATAGGTCCCATTTTGACCAATATTAAAACTTTGATTTTTCTATACCCTTTAGTCTCTTTCAAATTTTCATATTTCCACGTCCAACTAATATATTGGTTCCTATATGAGTATAAATATATCAACACTTAAATTAGAACTATACATACTTCAAATACTTTGGAAATTAATTAAATTAAATATTGCACACTCACAATAGTGTCTAGACGATCTTGTTTATATTAAAGTTATTTTAGTTTGTTTTATAATTTGAAAAAAATAAAAATTTATAAGAGAAAACAGTGTAAACATGCAGGTCTAGATGATCTTTGTCTAAATTAATTAACAATTTCTAGTTACATTTAACAGGTATTTGGGAATTGAGATGAGAGGAAGTGATGCAAATCATTTTTTAATATTTTGTTTTCTTTTATTTTAGCAGAATTATCACATCAATTCTTCCCTTTCAACCACACACAAAACTAATGTACTCTCTCTTCCTTACTTTGAAAGATTTTTACGGATTACTAACTCAGTCGATATTAGATTATTGAGAATGTTGTCCCCAAAGTCATCCAAGAAATGACAATAATTAAATCTCCAGTCCAAAAGCATTCATAGAACAAGTTTTCAGCAAGTTAATTTGAAGGAAATTTCCTTCATTATTAATATCCAATCAAGATATTTGAGAAGATTAAGACAGTCAACTACAATTTGCTACCTCACATTGAGTTTTAAAGCTCTGATCTTTCTGTACCTTTAATTTGCTACCTCACATTTATTTTCGGATTGCGTCAAGGACTCACAAGTCAAGCAAGAAAAAGAAAGAGATTTTTTGTTTTTGGATTCCTCTGCAGCTACACGTTTTTCAGCTAGAACGTGAACAATGGAATGCAAGTATGCAGAAGCTTCAGGCACTGCATAATTTTCAAAGTCTTTGTTGATGACAGAAGTAATAAGTCAAAAAGAAAAAGCTAGAAAGCTGATTGGATTAATTGTAATAGTAGAGAAGACTCCAAGTCAATTAAAGCCATAACTGTAGTAAAATAAATACGTTTTTCAGTCCTCATGACTGTAGCACAACGTGAACTACGCAATGCAAGTCGTGACCACGTTTTTCGGTCCTCGTGACTCATGAATCATGGCCGGACTTGTACAATCCTCTGTAGCACAACGTGAACAATGCAATGCAAGTATGCAATCCAGTACAAAAAACTCCAATACAAACTCTGGAATGCCTAGAAAACAAATGCTTACATAGAACCAATCAAATCCAACATCCAAGTGTGTCATGTTTACATATAACCAATCCACTTCATGTTCTTCGTCACCTTTACCTCCACCATTTTCATGGTCTCATATTGGAGAAATATCCATAAAATTCTTAGGAAGGTCATTACCAATAAATGAAGAAAATGAAGAAAATGTAAATGACATCATCCCCTTGAACATAATCTCAACTTGTCACATGAAAAAAGTTGCAGGAAATTTCCTTCATCATGACCATAATTTTCAAAATCTTTGTTGATGACAGAAATGACTCTAATAAGTCAAAAAGAAAAAGCTAGAGAGCTGATTGGATTTAAGTCTTTCATTAATTGTATTAATGATTCATAATATCGAATTTTCTCGTGTTCTTCATCATCATTTCCTCTGTCATTTTCATTGTGCCCATAAAAAGTTTGTAGCTGAGTGTTCATAGGAATCTTCCCAATTAAGTTGTTATTGGATAAGTTCAAGTAACTCAATAAGTGTCTTAACATGACCACTTGAACATCCATTTGGAATCAAATTTGAGGAAGTGGTAAGAAATTTTGTTGATTATAACTTTTCATCAAATATTGAACACGGTTAATTGCTATAGGTCCCGGTGTATGGCCTTGTAATAGTGGAGAAGACTCCAAGTCAACTAAAGACAAAATTCCTGAATATTTCAACTAAGCAAGAAGAGAAGAATTCGTGGAGACACAAAAAATGTGTTTTGTTTTTGTTTTTTAATCTAACACTGGGTCATAAATTTTTCCGATATCAAACAAAATCAATTCTTATAAATACGGTCTAGATGCAATTCACAATATTTCACACTCATGCCGAGTCTAGGACGATTTTGTATATGTTTAAGTTAGATTGTTTTATTTTATATATATACAACAGAGTTGGTATTTCAGCTCAAAGATGTAAAGGTCAAGCTCATTCAATGTAATATGTGTAATACCTTACAAACCAAACAATTAACCCAAAGTTTATAGTTTTATCAAATAGTCTTGAAGATTTACAATTATGATCTAAGATTTGTAGACAAGCTAGACTGCAAGTTTCCCATGGTAAAAAGCCATGGAACTTATTTGACCAAAGGTTGAGAATCAACTTACTTGACAATCTTTCTCCAATCCATGTTGGAATGGTTCCAACAAGCTCGCTTTTACCAACATCAAGTGATTTTAGCTCCAAATGAATCTCATGAACACAAATCATGGATTCATATGATCTGCTTGAGGTTGAAATGAACCACTACTACAAATTCGACATAGAACTACTAGATTGTCCCGATCGAACTTGAACTTCAACGCCGTTGGGGGAATCTGCATCTTGATAGACTCAAGAGGAAATGAGATGGTGGGCGCAATTGCAAATGGCCCAGGGATAAACATTGGAGCAAGATCTCCACTTTCCACATTAAAATCACCTGCTAAGCTGCTGTCCTTTCCCAACTCCCTTTCACATCTGTTCTACTTTCGCAGCTTCTGTTCTAAGCGCTTTCTTGTATTCAGGACATGTCAATGCCTTTTTCACATCTCCTCTACAGTGCCATTGAGCATCTATACAAAATAAAAATTTCAACAATGTCAAACCAAAGAGGACAATTACAGATTTACAGGGAGTCTGAGATAATTCATATACTAAGCCAAACATAGTATATGATTTAGAGAACAGTGCTCTTACTTTGTGAAATACATGTTTTCAAGTTTCAAATTCACTTTCCCATGACCAACTCATTCCACATGTCATCAAATTCTAATCCCTAAAATCATCCCCAAATCAATTCAATCAACCCAAACAACACAAATTATGACTACATTTCATCGATTCAACCAACCCAAACAATAATCTAACATCAAATCACATAAATATACATGGAATCATGACTGAAATTGATTCAGCGGAAATTGGAAGTTCAAGTCAAATCCATGGCTACCGGAATAAATCCTCTTATAACAATTTTTATCTACAAAATATCATAATATTCAACTCCATAGAACCAATCTCAGAACGGTACTATATTCATTTTCTTTCCCTTTCATCATGAGTGATGCATCCTCAACAAATCCATTATACGAAAACAGAACACCAGGCAGAGGAAATGTAAATATAACCTGACAAGTGCTCGCCATTGCACTGAAGTAGTTAAAACACCTTGGTAAATTTTCAGAAAGGTTATTATTTGAAAGGTCTGATATGTATAGATAGGTGAGAAGGCAAAGTTCCGCTGGTAAAACACCGTGAAGTTTATTTGAACGAAAGTTGAGAATGAACATACTTGATGAAAATCTTTCTCCAATCCATGTTGGAACATTTCCAACAAACTCATTATTGCTAATGTCAAGTGATATCAAATGTGTACAATTTTCAAGTGACACAGGTAGTGTTCAAGACAGGTATATATATATATATATATATATTTTAAGGTGCAATGATAGAAGTGCACTAAATGTTCCAACAGAAGTTGGAAGGTTACCACTAAATTTATTGTCACCTAAATCTAAGACAAGTAAGGATCGCCAAACCATCCAACAATCTGTTAATTGTCCTGATAAAAAATTGCCTCCTAAGGTTCAGAATTTCTGCTTCCTTAGACTCATTCATCCTATAACACAAAAGACGAGAAATGGAACCTGAAAACTTATTTTTAGAAAGATCAATTGTACACCCTTTGGATAAAATGAGAGGCAATGGACCAGATAAATTATTCGAACTCAAGTCAAGAAGATATAGTTGAAAAAACTCAGTTAAAGGAATTTGCCCATGGATTTGATTGAGGGAGAGATTTAAAGACTAGGAATGACATCAAAAATTTGCCAATGGATTTTGAAGAGATTTCCAAAATTTACTAGGAATGACATCAAAAATTCTTGAGTTGGAGATATCTACATCAAATTGAAACTTTTATGAAAAAAGCCAAGACAGAAATCGAGGTCCTAAAGAACAAGACCTCAATCTTAACACATTAAGCTGAAAAGGTGGAATCCAATCAGGTAAAATGAATGTGAGAAAGAGTTAATTTAGTGAATTGTTAGATGCTTCAAAATATGACAATTTTGTGAGATTGGTAAAATGAATGTGAGAAAGAGTTAATTTGTTGAGGAATGTGATCAAGTTCACAGTTTGACAATTTCAAAACTTTCAAAGAAGAGAGAGCTTCAATTCCAGCTTCCCATTGATTGTTGGATATTATTGAATGTTGAGTCTCCATTATGGACATTAAAATGTCCAGATGAGGATTTCTTAGGTGTAGCTCAAGAACATGGCCTGTGAAGTTGTCACAGACGACACCAGCCCAGTTACAACAACAATCCCCATCTGTAATCCAAGAGATGTTGTACATCAGAAGCAACAAGATGTTGAACAATCTAGCTTGGTATAAAATACCAGAAGCTTGTATTAATAGAGCTTCTCTAAGCTTTAGCTTAGTTTCTTCTCTACGTACTTTTTACAAACACTTTCACATCTTTATCAAACACTTCTGTGTTTCAAGAATATTCATCTGAATATTCAGCTGAATCTGTTATGCACTAACTTTATTGAGCTAGCTATGAGTAAAATGGTTGAATAAAATGCCTTCGCTTATTATATATATTACAAGACACAAGTTCAAACTTTGAAATGCCTAGAAACATTTTCTTACAATACTACCAATTATGTCACCAAGTCGATCCAAAAAACGACAGTACATATACCTCCATCTTCTGTTGACAATCAAAGGACCAATCAAACTCCAAAAGCCCACTACAAATCCAAGTGACATGCATACATAGAACCAATCTACTTCATGTTCTTCATCATCTTTTCCTCTGTCATTTTCATTGTGCCCATAAAACAAGTTGGATCATAAGTTTGTAGCTGAGTGCTCATAGGAATCTTCTCAATCAAGTTGTTATTGGATAAGTTTAAGTAACTCAAAAAGTGTCTTAACATGACCACTTGAACATCCATTTGGAATCAAATTTGAGGTAGTGGTAGGAAATTTCATTGATTAAACTTCCCATCAAATATTGAATACGATTAATTGCTATAGGTCCCCGTGTGTGGCCTTGTAATAATGGAGAAGACTCCAAGTCAATTAAAGACAACATTAATAAAAATAAAAATAAAAATAATTTTTAATTTCTACGTGCTTGTCTGCTCTAAAATTTCTTATATAAGGATAAAAAGAAGGGATATTATGATTTTAGTCCCTCTGTTTTGCATTAATCTGGGTTTGATCCATTAGTTTTGGAATTACTAAGTTTAGTCCACTAGTTCTCTGACAATACATATTCCAGTCCCTACCGTCCAATTCCGTTAGAATTTCGTTGACCTCCGTTAGGTCAACAAGGGCAATATGGGAAATGTGACGAAAGCTTCTAGAAGCTGTTTTTAAAAATTAAAAAATATATTAAAATAATTAATATTACAAATAATTAAAAAAACAAAACAAATTAAATTTAAAATTAAAATATATAAAAAACTAATTAAACTTTCTCTCTCTCTCACACACGTTCATCATCACCACACCAAACCAAACCCTAATAAAAAATTATAAAACCCAATTATCATCTTCAACTCTTGCTCTTGCCATTCTCTACGGTTGTTGGCTTTACAAAAATTGGCATGTCATGAAGAATTGTAATTTCAGAGACCTTATTCGAACACGATTTGAGTTCATGAAAGAGTACCTCTCCAAGAAAATCTATCACAGGACTAGAGAAACAAAGGTAATACATTCAGCAGAATAACTACATTCATATTATTTTGTGTAAAATATGTGAAGACATTCTTGTAAATTAATTTCATTACAAGTCCCCTAACCTGGAAATTAAATTGATTGAATAGATTTTCACAAGTCATAGCAGTGCTTGCTTCTTACAACTTGCAATCAAATTATAGTACATATCTCACAAGTCTACCTGATCATCAGACTATTCAATCTCTTTATTTATACAAGAAATCAACCTCAACAACTTTAAGTCCAAGAGGACCAAGCAATCCTCATATTTACATGACCTCATCAAAAGTGTTGCAGAGGAGATTGATGTTGGGAGTAGTTGTTTATGGGAGGGGAAGATTTTGCATATTACTAATGCACATATTTACATATTACTAATGCTGATGGCAGTTCTCTCACTAAATTGACTTACTTGAAAAGGTGAGACTTCAAAAGAGTAAGAGCTGTCACAACCCTTGATTCTCGACTAGTATGATATCGATGGAGCTGCAGCTGTGAACTGACCATGTCTGAAGACCAGCATCATGCAAAGAGAAAAATAAGTACTAGATTGTAAGAGGTCATTGAATTTCCAGATGCAACAGATATGACGATGTCACAGTAAAGGAAACAACTGCATGGGAGTTTGTAATGTAGAAAAACAGCATTTGCCTTGGACTTTACCTGTTACTGACTCCGTATCAGCAGCAGTTCCAGCACCACAACAGTAGATATTAGGTGCCATATAGTGTATCTTCTCACAATTCTTATCGCAAACAATGGGTCCTGCTGTGGCTCTAGTATCTGCTCCAAGGATGACTCCATCCTGAGCATAATTTCAAGAAAGAAAAAAATGAAATTTGAGACTAGTACTCCAGAAAGAATATAAAAGTACCAAGAAGTTTGAAAAAGTATGTGGTTTGAAACTAAGATGTAGCATTATAGATTAGTAAATTGTAAAGGTATATGGTCAATATTTTGTGCTGGTCGATGTGTTCTCTGCCTTTGTGTCTGTTCTTCTGCTGTTTTTGCTTCTGTTTTAGTCCTCTGTTTCTGCCCTGTTTTGGAGGGGCGGGGGTTGTCTTTGTTGGGTTGGTTTTGTGTTTTGTGTCTTGTTGGGTGTGGGTGCCTGGCTGTGTTTGCTGCTGTTGTGTGGTGTTGGCTTTTGCCTTAATAAAATTCTGCTGTTCAAAAAAAAAAATATTTTGTCGACAAACAGAACTGAAAAGTTGCATTAATTGATGTGCTTATCAGCTTATGTTCCTAACTCATAACATAACAAACTACTCAGCTGGTTCCTATCCAAGAAATTAAACTTTAGTTACATCAATGGCCATTGGCAACCTTATGATCATTCAATCAACGCAAATCCTAAACGAATAAAAAGGAAACCATATGCCTCCTGGTATAGACGTATAGTATAGCATAATATGCAACAACTAATAAACTAAAACATCTAAAAAGAAACCAAGCAATAAACAAGTTGCAATCTAAAAGGGTATCAACTAATGGCTAAAAAGATTGAAAATACCTGAAAGATTAGGCCAACGATGGTCGTCCCCGTCTTGAAATACAATGGGGATTTATGGCAATTTCGGTTTTATTTAAATCTAATGTGTAATTAATGTAAAATTTTAGCTGCGTTTACTGTTCTTTTATAATGTTTTTGCTATTAGGTCCTTCGGTAATATTTAATTTCGCAATTCTTGTTCAAAGTATGAAATTATTTCCATTTGGTCCTTTTGTCTTTGTATAATAATATATATATGTATATAAAAACTAAAATAATTGTCCGGTCCAGTCCAGTTAAATATGGGCCCTTAGCGTTTTTAACTGATTAATTGGGTGCATTTAGTAATTGGGCTGTCAAATGATATTATCAGGCCCAGTCCAGTTATTGTAAACAAAACAAATAAAGAGAAAGAGCGAGAGGGTGACGTGTACTGGCACGTAATCGAAATGGAGACATTTTCTGACACGTGTGCTGGATGATGAGGCTTTCTAGTCGGTATGATAGGGTGACGTGCTCACACACGTCAGCGAAAATGTGGTGATGTGTCTGGAAACTTTACTGTCGGAGAAAAAGGAAAGAGAAGTCGAAACCAAGTGGAGCAGCCGCGCAATTAACAAGTTTGAATCATCATTTTCGATCGACCCTTATTTTTCATTCACTGAATTTGATGTTCAAACTTTCCAATCCAAAATTTCATCAAAAATCAGTCACTACCGGACAGTTTTCGGTGATGGGTTGTCGTAAAACAACACATTTGAGGCTGACGAACTGGGTTGTGATGAAAATCGAGTTTTGAGTCCAAATTTGGAGAATGTTAAGGTTTTGATGTGCAATGGTGTGTGGGGTGTTCATGTTTGGTTGCAAGAGGGTGTTTGCCGTGGAGAGTGCAAGCTTTCTCAGGTATTGAGAGTGTTTAAAGAGCCCTGGATATGATTGATTTTGCCACCGTTTCTGGGGTTGCCTGCGTTTTTTTCGATGGCTGAGACTTCGATCACTAGGGCTTTGGCCATGGAAGGTATACAGTTCTTGACTTTATATGTGAATTCATTCATGTTGGTTGAATGTTTTATGTTCAATTGTGTTGTATGCATATTTGAATTGAATGTTGATGTTGTAAGTGTTTACAATGACTTTAAAGAGCAAGGATTGATTTTGGCAGCGCTTTATGGGGTTGTCTGCGTACTTTTCGATGGCTGAGACTTCGACGATCACCATGCTTTGGCCATGAAAGGTATAGAGTTCTTGACTTTATATGTGAATTCATTTTAGTTGGTTTAATGTTTTATGTGTAATTGTATTGTCACAACTTATGCATATTTGAATTGAATGTTGAGGTTGTAAGTGTTTGCAATGGCAGTGATGTTTCTCAGTTTTTGACAACTATCCCTATTCCTTGATGTTATTGTAACTGGTTTCATTATCTTGAGATTGTGTTTCTGGATCCTTTCTTATTGTAGATTCTATTTGTGTACTCAGCGTGGTAAATAAATATTGGAGCCAATGCATCAGTCTCAGAGGCAGCAAAAGCAATATTTGGCGAAGCCGGTATTGAGTAAACTAATGACTGTATGTATAAGCTTCCGTACTCTCCCTCTCGAATAAATGGTGGGAATGGGATAGTTTTCCAAGCTGCATATGATGTTAGGTTTTCATCTAATTGTTTATGTTTTCTCCTAGTTAAACAAAGTAATTTTGTCCGGTTGATGATGAAACTCATGCTGAAACAAGCATAGTTGTCTGCATATGTTTGATTCAATTTCTTTAATGGGTTTTTTGTTTCTGGAATTATATTAGATTGTCATTCTGAAATCACTCCGAAAAGTAATTCCATTCATCGAGCTACAGAGGTTGTCATTTTAAAAAAACATTCTTTGAATGGTCTCTCTCTCTCTCTCATGCTTGCTCTTTTTTGTTGTCTAAATCTGTGGACTGATGAATTTTGATTGTGGAAAGCAAATTTGATTCCTTTTGTTGATCTGTCAGTGTGAAAGAAGCATTGAACTATTTCGGTGAAGATCCGGCATTGTTTGATATTGTAAGATTTTCTTTAAAAAAAATAATTTTTCCATATAGAATTTGTATATTCTTTTGTTAATCTCTCACCAACAGTGTATATAGTAATGGTCTAGTGAGAAGGACATTTAAGTTAAATGAGTATTAATATTGTAAGCCACGCAATTTCGATCCTAGTAGCTCAAAGAATCCAGTCCTTTTGTATGTTTTTGATCAGTAATTCATATCTTCAATTCGAAAAAAAAGTTTAGACATCCCTTGACTGGCCTCGAGGCAATAGAATTGTGGTGGTTCAATCTTGATTCTGTTGGGATAATTCCACATAAATTTCTTGATTATGCAAGCTAATGAACATAGGCTCAGAAGTCTTTGAGTTCAAAGCTCTATATTCATTCAATTTGCCAAAATCCCCTGCTTTACTATGTCATGAATCTGCACTACTGAATCATGCTGCTTATCCGCTATGTAGTTATACTTACCTTTTGAATCTCTCATATATAATTTTTTACCTTTTAGTTTCCTTTTGGTCCAAAAGAAATGGCTTCAAACAACATTTTTGAATATTGGCCTTTGAATGACATAGTTATATTTGGAGGAATAGTTAACTTTTTTTTTTTTATTCATTTGCCAGTATGACAGCGGATATCAAGAGCAAATGTCTCATTGGCCTGAGCTGCCAGTTAATATTATCACAAAATGGCTGAAAGGTCGCAGCCCTTCTTTAGTTGTTGTGGATTTTGGCTGTGGTAAGGTTTTGTCGAACTCTATAAAACATTGCTAGATTGAAATGGACAATTACTACTGTTATTTGTGATAAAATCTCTCATACTCACTAATTACATTTTTTTACTTGCACTATCAAATCATGCTGCTGTGTCGTGTTTCAGGTGATGCACGTCTTGCAAAAAATGTGAAAAATAAAGTTTTTTCTTTTGATCTTGTCTCAAATGATCCTTCCGTAATTGCTTGTGATATGAGCTTCGTACCAATCTCAGAATGGTACTATATTCATTTTCTTTCCCTTTCATCACAAGTGATGCATCCTCAACAAATCCATTATACAAAAACAGAACACCAGGCAGAGGAAATGTAAATGTAGCCTGGTAAGTGCTTGCCATTGCACTGAAGTAGTTAAAACACCTTGGTAAATTTCCAGAAAGTTCTGCTGGTTAAACACCGTGAAGTTACAACAACAATCCCCATCTGTAATCCAAGAGATGTTGTACATCAGAAGCAACAAGCAGTATCGAAGTAAACCAGTATCAAAGTAAAGCCAAGCTCAAACAGATAACAAAACTGAATTGTTGAGATTAGTTTGTTAAAAGATAGTTAGCTGATGTGGGTACACAGTTACTGTAAATATAAGTCAACGTTAGTTAGTTAAGCATATTGAACAATCTAGCTTGTATTCGTCTTCAATCAATGAATATGTTATCATCCCTAAGTAGCTTGTAAATTGGAGAATTTTTTCATATTTTGTGGTTTCTATTGTGTTTAGTTTTCCAGCAATTGGATATTGATTATGTTATCGGAGAGTCTCATAGAGAATTGTTGCCTAATTCGTTTGGGCCTGCTGCTATCATACGCATTTTCGGTGTCACAAGAGAAGGTTGGTTTATATATTTTTAGCGGAAGGTGCTTGAAAAAATTATCTTGCTAAGTGAATGTAATTAATTGCTTTATTGGAATTGTTAGGACATACTGTTTGCTGCAATGCTCATGGGTTCGAGCCATATTTCTACATCAGCTGCCTGCCAGGAATGGGCCCAGATGATATCTCTCGTCTTCATAAAATTCTTGAGGTATTTGGTTTTACCAGCTGACAATATTTTATATTTGATCCATATCGTGTAACTACACTTGTTTTCTTGGTGCTGCTTTAGGCGAGGATGCGGGAGTCTAACAAGAACAGTAAGGTACCCCAATTTGTTCGACGTATCGAAATGGTGCAGAAAAGAAGCATTATGTATTACCAGCAACAAAAGTCTCAACCTTTTCTCAAGATTGTGGTTGCCTTGTCAACAATGGTGGCCAGTTGTCGTGGTATAATTCCTATTTCTAAATTTCTTGATTGATTGATTATTGCATTCATCATGGATTCCCTGATAATTTATTGTCGTTTTTATTTATTTATTCCCTTTTCATGTAATATTAAACCTTTTGAACTGCTATTGACTTTGGTTTACATGCAAACATTATGTTAAAAGCTGATTCATGCAATTAAGATGAAATGTGCTTACTTATATGCTCGTTTATTGAAACTTGTTCTTGTTAGTAGTTTTAATAGTTTAATGATTTCTTGTTAAACCAATTTTACTATTGGCAGGAATTCTTGATAGAGGCATACAAATTGATGGCTTTGGTATGAAGAGCTTCATGATATATGAAAGCAATGCTCTCTTTGCTCTACGTTTAATGATTGATTGCAACATTGTTGGAGGAAATTGGATTGAAGTGCCTGTTGGAAAGTATAGGAAGACAACAAAGCTTTTGTCCTATTGCCAATTGGAGTTTGATTGCTTGTATCCTCATAATAAGAGGCCTACAAGTCTTTATTGGATAAGTGTTCAATTTCTTTTCTCGTGCAGCAAATTATTTCTTTAATTATTCTTAGGTATTCAGAATTGGTTAGCCACCACCTCGAAGGTGAATTCTCGAAAATGGCTCCATTTCGTATATTGAGTTTTGACATTGAGTGTGCCCATGATCCTGAGCCTACCCATGATCCTACCCATGATCCTGTTATCCAGGTACTGTTTGTATTTTGTTGTTATCACTCTGATAATTTAAGTGAAGCTATCTAGTTGCAGTATAGTAGTCATTTTATGTTACTGTTTCTGATGATTTTTTTTTTTTAAAAAAAAAAATTCTTTCTAGGTGGCTAATATAGTTACTTTGCAAGGAGAAAACCAGCCATTTATCTGGAATGTCATGACCCTTAATTCATGCTCTCCAATCGTTGGTGTAGAAGTGTTGCTAGCTTGGAGGGTATTGATATTATTTTTAAAGAATTCTCCTACATGAATGCTGTTAGAATAAATTGTTAGTATTTAAATACAATAATTATTTTTTGCTTAAAAAAAAAAGAAGCAAATACTGTATTTGATCTAGCATGTTGAACACCAGGCGGAGGAAATGTAAATTTAGCATGGTAACGTTCACACCACACAAATCAAGTTGTTCCAACATGGATATTATTGAGAATCTTGAGTCTCCACTATGGACATTAAAATTTCCAGATGAGGATTTCTTAGGTGTAGCTCAAGAACATGGCCTGTGAATGGCCTGTGAATGGCCTGTGAAGTTGTCACAGACGACACCAGCCCAGTTACAACAACAATCTAGCAACAAGATGTTGAACAATCTAGCTTGTATACGACTATTCGTTACTGTAAATATAAGTCAACGTTAGTTAGTTGAACATTCTAGCTTGTATTCGTCTTTAATCAATGAAAAACAGAGTGAAAAACAGAGCTCTTATATATAGTAAAATGATTAAAATCTAGCTTGACTATGATATTGAACAATCTAGCTTTGAGTAAAATGGTCGAATAAAATGCCTTCGCTTATTATATATAGTGATCCACTTGATAATATTACAATAAAAGACACAAGTACAAACTTTGAAATTCCTAGAAACATTTTCTTATAATACTACCAATTATTTCACCAAGTCAATCCAAAAAACGACAGTACGTATACCTCCATCTTCTATTGACAATCAAAGGACCAATCAAACTCCAAAAACCCACTACAAATCCAAGTGCCATGCTTACATAGAACCAATCTACTTCGTGTTCTCCATCATTTTCATTGTGCCCTGGTGTTGGAGAAGTACAATTCTTAGGAAGTGGGGATCCACAAAGTTCATTGCCCATAAAACAAGTTGGATCAAAAGTTTGTAGCTGAGTGCTCGTAGGAATCTTTCCAATCAAGTTGTTATTGGATAAGTTCAAGTAACTCAAAAAGTTCAAACTTGAAATACTTTGTGGAATTTCACCGGAAAAATGATTCCAAGAGAAATCGACGGACTCCAATGATTTCATAGCACCAAAATTTGCAGGAATTTTTCCAGTAAAAGAATTGTATGACAAATTCAACGACTGGAGGGCTGCGAGACTTGTCACTTCAATAGGAATCTCTCCAGAAAAATTGTTTTTGGAAAGGTCTATGATTCTCACCAAATTCAGAATGGTGTTATACTCGGCCATTTTCCCTTTCATCACAAGTAATGCATCCTCTGTAGCAGAACCAGAACTTGAATTGGTTTGATACCATACGCTATTTGCTCCATTTGATGAGTCCGTTGTCACCATGGCACTGATGTTACTAATGCATCTTGGTATGGATCCTGAGAGGTTATTATGAGCAACATCTAGGATTTGTAGAGAAGCTAGATTGCAAAGTTCCCATGGTAAAAAGCCATGAAACTTATTTGACCGAAGGTTGAGAATCAACATACTCGACAACCTTTCTCCTATCCATATTGGAATGGTTCCAACAAGCTCATTTTCACCAACATCAAGTGTTTCTAGCTCTGTACAATTTTGAATTGATGCAGGTATTGTCCCGGAGAGATTGTTTTTGCGAAGACGCAACGATCGAAGCTCACTCAAAGTTCCCATAGAGATTGGAAGGTTTCCAGTAAATTTATTAGTACCCAAATCCAAGATCATTAAGAAGGGCCAAATCTTCCAACAATCAGGTAATTCTTCTGATAAAAAATTGCCTCTTAGTTTTAGAATTTCTATTTCCTGTGACTCATGCATCCTATGACATACAAAATGAGAAATGGATCCTGAAAACTTATTGTTGGAAAGATCAAAAACATATTTGGGATATATAAGAGGCAATAGACCTGATAAATTATTTGAACTCAAGTTGAGTGAATTAAAACGAATTTCTTTAGTTAAAGATGGGAACTCCCCACGGATTTGATTATGAGAGAGACTTAAATATGACAATCTGGTGAGATTTCTAAAATGAATTTTAGAAAGAGTTCCATTCAATTTGTTAGAGGAAACATCTAAATATTCCAATGAACAAAGTTCTCCTAAAGAAGACGGTATAGGACCAAAAATAGAATTGTTTCTCAGACTAAAATCGTATAGATTTTTAAATTGACCAAATTCATTTGTCAAAAAACCAAAAATTTGAGTACTACTCAAATCTAACGACTCTAGCTTATCCGAAAGACAACCCGAAAAAATATCTAAAATTTCGGAAATTGCTTGACTCAAATTGACATACGAAAAAAAGATTGTTCTCAAGTTACAAAGTCTTCCAAATGATCTAGGAATTCTTCCTTCAAGTTTGTAATTGTACGAGAGATCAAGTCTTTCTATAGAAGTCAAGTTCACTATTGCACCAGAAATCATACCTTGTAAGTCATTATATCGTAAAGAAAGGTACTGGAGATGGGTAAGGCTATACAACCACGTTGGTATTGAAGAATTGAAACTATTAAAAGATAAATCAAGATCTATCAGAGATGTCAAGTTTTGAAGTCCATCAGGTATTGGACCTTGCAAATAATTGCCACTCATGCCAAGAAAGTGCAGATGACTAAGACCAAAAACCCAACTAGGAATCAAGGGGTTACTCATGGTATGTAGGCTGCGGGAAAGATCAAGGGTAACAAGAGATGAAAAATTAACAATGGACAGTGGAGGAAAGTGCTGAAGTTTACACCTAGCAAATTTTAAGACTTTCAAAGAAGGGAGTGTATTTATCTCAAGTAGCCAATCAGAGGCTTTATTAAGATTCACACCACTCAAATCAAGGTGCTCCAATAAAGGAAGAGAAGATAGCCAAAACAGATTTTCAGCTTAAAGGTAATAGTTGTTGGAAAGATCAAGGGTAACAAGAGATGAAAAATTAACAATGGACAGTGGAGGCAAGTGCTGAAGTTCACACTCAGCCAATTTTAAGACTTTCAAAGAAGGGAGTGTATTTATCTCAAGTAACCAGTTAGAGGCTTTGCTAAGATTCATACGACTCAAATCAAGGTGTTCCAATAAAGGAAGAGAAGATAGCCAAAACAGATTCTCAGCTGAAAGTGAATTGTCACTAAGATCAAGATGTTGAAGATCGGAGAGATTCCCAAACTGGTGTGGAATCATACCCGAAAATCCAGCATAAGAGAGATTAAGGTATGTTAAACTCTCCATAGAACCAAGAAATCTAGGAATCCAAATTCCTCCGAAATCATTAAAGCTTAAATCCAAGTAATTCAAATGCTTTAAATCAAGCAAAGAGGGATTCAACTTACCACCCAAACTTGACCTCACATAAGCATCAAATTCAGCTTCCCAATCTCCAGACGAAGAAGTGAGATACTCCGTATGAGGATTTCCAAGGTGAAGCTCGAGCACACGGCCTGTGATGTTGTCGCAGACGACACCAGCCCATTTACAACAATCTCCATCGACACCAAACCAAGAGTCAAGCCTGTTGGAAGTATCTGTGAGATCTTGCTTGAACATTAGAAGTGCTTTTCTCTCAGTTTCGATGCAACCCACATTAGAAGTACTTCCATTGCAGAAGCTAACATTGATGGTTGCAATGGAAAGTAATTCGAAGAAGAGGAAGGCAATAAGAAAACTCACGTTAGGCTTCATTGCAAGTACTTATAACAAAGTTTTAAGTGTGCATAAGAATATAATCAAAGCCACCTATTTATAATCTCATAACCTCTTATTAATATGGAATTAATTATTTTCTATATAAATTAAATTATCAGGAAATTTCCTTCACTATTACTTTTCAATCAAGATGTTAATTTAAAGAGACATTTAACTACTAATATATAGGTCCCATTTTGACCAATATTAACACTTTGATTTTTCTATACCCTTTAGTCTCTTTCAAATTTTCATATTTCCACTCCAACTAATATATTGGTTCCTATATGAGTATAGATATATCAACACTTAAATTAGCTCTATACATACTTCAAATATTTTGGAAATTAATTAAATTAAAAAAATTACACACTTAAAATAGTGTCCGGACAATCTTGTTTATATTAAAGTTATTTTAATTTGTTTAATAATTCGAAAAAAATAATGTTATTAAGAGAAAATAGTGCAAATATGCAAGTCCAAATCATCTGTGTCTAAATTAACAATTTCCAGTTACATTTAGTAGGTATTTGAGAATTGAGATGAGAGGAAATTATGCAAATCATTTTCTAATATTTTATTTTCTTTTATTTTAGTAGTATTGTCACATCAACTCTTCCCTTTCAACCACACACAAAACTAATGGACTCATCAGATATCAGATTACTAAGAATGTTGTCCCGAAAGCCATCCAAGAAACGACAATAATTAAATCTCCAGCCAGTTAATTACAATCCAAAAGCATTCATATATATATATATATATTTGAAAAGGAACTTTCATTAAACAAGAGAAGAATACAACCAGGCTTTGAATCAAGCCAAACTCTTTCCTCTTTAGAGGAATAGTTTTTTAGTTTAATTAGTATTACTTGCTTTTCAATCATATAATTTTTTATGAAGTTGGTAAACAAGTTGATTTAGAAAACAAAAACGCATTTTGATTTTTTTTATAATTATGTTTTTAATGAACAATTTCCTGTAATGTTCGTCAACTCTAATTGAAAAATCAAATCTTTTTTTTTTCCTTCTAAATCAACTTGTTTACCAACTTCATAAAAAAAATGTATGATTGAATAGCAAGTAATACTAATAAAACTTAATGATTTTTTAAGTAGGAAAAAATTACAAGTTATGTTACTAAAATATATCTCTGTATATGGTCCCATATCGAGAAAAAGAATAATAAAAGTAGGAGAAAATTGAGTGTTCGGTCCCATATCAAGATAACAAATAATTTAAGTAGTAGAAAATTTGTGCCCCAAAAAAAAAAATAGTAGAAAATTTGCTTGCAGCAGGCCCACCATTAAAAAAGTCGATATGTAACCGTGTAATATTACTTTGTTCAAATTGATATCCAAATTTGGTGTCCAAATGATGTATGATTTTAGTAATTATATTTTAGTAGTAATTGTTCATTCAATTTGCCAAAATCCCCTGCTTTACTATGTCATGAATCTGCACTACTGAATCATGCTGCTTATCCGCTATGTAGTTATACTTACCTTTTGAATGTCTCAGATATAATTTTTTACCTTTTAGTTTCCTTTTGGTCCAAAAGAAATGGCTTCTAACAACATTTTTGAATATTGGCCTTTGAATGACATAGTTTTATTTGGAGGAATAGTTAACTTTTTTTTTTTTATTCATTTGCCAGTATCACAGCGGATATCAAGAGCAAATGTCTCATAGTTAATGTTACACCAAATGGCTGAAAGGTCGCAGCCCTTCTTTAGTTGTTGCAGATTTTGGCTGTGGTAAGGTTTTGTAGAACTCTATAAAACATTGCTAGATTGAACTCTATAAAACAATTACTACTGTTATTTGTGATTAAATCTCTCATACTCACTAATTACATTTTTGTGGTTGCACTATCAAATCATGCTGCTGTGTCGTGTTCCAGGTGATGCACGTCTTTGCAAAAAATGTGAAAAATAAAGTTTTTTCTTTTGATCTTGTCTCAAATGATCCTTCAGTAATTGCTTGTGATATGTCAAATGTATGTCTTTAAAGCTTTTGTAATAGCACTAATACTTTGCAAAAGGGTAAGCACCAGTAAATTAAGTAAATTTATCTCCATCCCATATAAGGGATAAAGTAGCTGAAGGTTTTGCTATTTTTGAGGGTAGGATAAATTTTACTGTTGCATGCAGTGTTCATGTCTGACTGCTAAACTTTTTTTTGAACAGCAAATCTTTATTCATAAAAAGCCCAAGAAGAACTACAAGCACACATTCCGAGAGTCACAACAAGAAGCCTAAACAATATCACACCAACCAACCCACCCACAAAATTAACAACACCCCAAGGCTACAAAGAAAGAAATCAATAGAAACAAAGCCCAGCAAGCCAAAAACAAGAAGCTATACAGGCCAAAACGAAGAAAAGACATTGCAGCTGCAACAAGATCAAAACACCAAAACTACCACAACACCATTGAAATTCAAAACCCTCCCCAACTCTAACCGGCCTACTATCCAGAGCCCAATTTAAATTTTCACTGATGCCCTTCTTGCCCCCTTTATTAGAGCATTCGCCTACCCGCTTGTTGAAATCAAAAAGCAATCCTCCACCTTCTGAGTCATAAGAGGAGCTGTCATCACTACTCACCTCTGTAAATCCTAGTTGACTTTGGACTTTATCTAAAACCAACTGTCCACTTGCCACTTGCCACTTGCTGATACCATAAGCAGACCATCCTCCCTTTTCCTTTAACCTTCACTTGTCACTTGTTGATCCAGACTTAGGAGTCTGCTTGCCTTCTAAGTTCTAACCGCAAGTCCGCAACTGGCTATGATTGACAGGCGAAACCACTAAACCCCTTTCGATATCACTAGCCTGAAGCACCAGCCTGTCACTACCTTTTTGAATTTGACCTTTGCACATCAAATCCTCCTTTTCCTTTTCCCTATGAAGCAGTTTGAAAGAGGATAACTCACCTACTACACCCCTTTCTTCTTCCTTGACCTTCCAAGTCTGGCAACATATTCAAAAAACCTGGACCATCCTCTTTTATCAAACCCAGAAATATTTCTGACCATGAAACATCTGGCAGAGTTTCATCTTCCTATAACTTAATCATAATCAAGCCGCTTCCCAGGCTAACTTTGACCTTAACTGAAATCGTCGACTCTTGTTGGACAAGAACCAACACTCTTCCTCTATCTAACCTATTCTTCAAGGAGGTTTCTTCCTCAACCATTAACGGTTCACCAATCATCCCCCCTAACTTAATGAAGAAAGCCTTGCTCCACATACTTAAAGGGACCCCCGAACAGTATATCCAGGCCAGTCCATTTTGAGGATTAAAGGAATCAAACCAGTTATCCATAGACTTGAAACAATCATCCCAAAAGAACCAATTTTAATAAAACCTTCCTTCTCATATTCCGACTCAAAGCACCATAGCTATAAATGAACATTCACAAAGGTCATTTCCTATAAATGAAGAAAATGAAGAGAATGTAAATGACATCATCCCCTTGAACATAATCTCAACTTGTCACATGAAAAAAGTTGCAGGAAATTTCCTTCATCTTGACCATAATTTTCAAAGTCTTTGTAGATGACAGAAATGACTCTAATAAGTCAAAAAGAAAAAGTTAGAAAGCTGATTGGATTTAAGTGTTCCATTAATTGTATTAATGATTCATAATATGGTCAGGAAATTTCCTTCATCATGACCATATTGCAGATGCTTCAGGCACTTGTACATCAGAAGCAACAAGCAATTGTCCAACGAGTATCGATGTAAAGCCAAGCTCAAACAGATAACAAAGCTGTTATAGGGTGGTTTTAGGGTACTAGAGTCTCTCTCTTAGTCTTCTCTGAATACTAAGGTGGGAGTGGGGGTTTGTTCAGGATCTCAGGGTGAGTTATTCTATTGCGAGTTTTGATGAATCCCTCAGAACTAGAATTGCTTTGTAGTGCTTTATCAATAAGGGAGAAGGATAGACCAATGGAAATTCTTGATTTCAACCTCATAGAAAGAGGCGAGCGGTTATTGTCATTATGTTTGGTAGGTAAGGTCTTAACTAACAAGGCTGTCAATAAAGAAGCCTTCATTAATGTCATGACTTCAATATGGAGGGTTAGAGAAGGGGTAGAGATTGAGGCAATGGAAGGTAATGTCTTTGCTTTTCACTTCAAAAACTTGGAAGATAGGAGGCACATCTTATCGGGAGGTCCGTGGACTTTTGACAGAGCCATTACAGCGTTTGAAGAACCAACGGGTACAGGAGATATTGCACATATGACATTCAAAACGGTGGAGTTTTGGATTCAAATTCACAACTTACCTCTGCTTTGTATGACAGAAGATGAAGGCACCTTCCTAGGTTCTATGATAGGGAAGGTAAAAGAGGTGGATTTACTAGCAGCGAAGAATATTGGGGGTCGATTTATTCGTGTTAGGGTGGTGATATCATTAGAAGAACCTCTAATGAGAAGCTTAAGAGTGGATCTGCTGGGATCTGGGGAGATAACAACCATGCTACTAAGGTATGAAAGGTTACAGGATTATTGCTTCAATTGTAGTAGATTAGGCCATCCGTTCAAGGATTGCTCTGAGCTTGGACCTGGAAAAGCAGCCACTACAGAGGCTATGGCAAGATTAAATGTTTGGCTCGGGACTGAGAGCCCCCCCAAACGTTTTAATCATCGAGGCAATCCCGGGGAAAGGAAAAGCTGGAGTCACCAAGGAAATAATTCATACAGCAGATCGGATCAGGGGAATTGGAGACTCGGAGGGCACTGGAAAGGTGCAGGAAAAATATTACCGGCAAGTTCTTCCGGTGGCCGAACTGAGGCCGGAGGACTGTACAAGGGTCCAATCGAAGAGCTGCATTGCGTCGAGCCCAACACCAATTTAATGAGAAGAGAGCTACCAATTAATGCGTTGACGGAAAAGAACTTGTCAGGAGTTCAGAGTTCAGAAGTCAAGTTTACAGTAAGGAAAGGAAAGGAGGCGCAGTTGCCAACGTCGGTCATTGTAAAGGAGAAGAAGGGAAAGAATATAGACTTACCAATGGGCCCAAAGAGAGTGGTTAAGCCCATAACATTGGGCCCAGTGGGTGAAAAGACTCAAATGAGTATGGATCAGGCTTTAAGTACAATAGAGGGTTCGGGTTCAGAATATCATATGAGTGTAGATCAACCCAACATTTTGGATCATGCAGGGAAATTGGTCTGGTCTTCTACCCCCAAGCCCACAGAGCTCCTTGAGTCCATTCCCTCTTTAGATCAGAAGATAGGGGGTGGCCCGGTGTTTAAAAAGACCCAAAATTCCTCTAAGTGGAAGAGGGCAGCTCGCTGCAATCATAATATTTCTGCTTTGGGGGAATCCACACATCTGGGTAAAAGAGGTAAGCAGGAAAGGGAGGGGGAAGCTCCTTCTGATCTGAAGAAATTTAAAGGTTCCAGGGCAATTGATCAGTCCAGTGCTTCTCAGCAAGATTCAGTTCAGGTTGAGAGTTTGGTGTCCGGTATTGAGCAAAGGGAGGAAGAAATCCCTCCACCTAAGCAGTTCAGTTCAGTCACAATTGAGGGTGTTAACAGCTTCGTCAACGTTGAGGGTGGAAAAGGGAATCTAGGAGAAGTTCAACAGAAGGTTGAAAGCAATTCACAACTGGGAAATGTTACCTCCTCACAGGTTTCATCTCAGGATACTATCTCTATATCGGCCGATCGGTTTCTACCGGTCCGCCGGGATCAATGAAGATCCTGGCCTGGAATGCCCGGGGGCTAGGGAGTGCCCGGCGTTCAATATCCTGCTCACTCACAAGCAGGAATGGAAACCTGATTTAATTTTTCTGTTGGAGACTAGATGTCAGCA
Organism: Acer campestre; assembly: GCA_954870605.1. Taxonomy (NCBI): domain Eukaryota; kingdom Viridiplantae; phylum Streptophyta; class Magnoliopsida; order Sapindales; family Sapindaceae; genus Acer; species Acer campestre. The sequence goes on along the minus strand of OX940801.1, from coordinate 49,356,957 downwards.
TGCAAAGCTTGAGTAAGGTAAAGTTGGGTTTTAATAGTAAATTGGTTGTAAATAGTGTGGGTCAGTCTGGTGGCCTTTGTTTGTATTGGGCGGACAGTAATTCGGTGGATCTTCTAACCTATTCGCAGGATCACATAGATGTGAGGATTCGCCACAGTTCTAATCACAGTTGGAGGTTCACAGGGTTTTACGGCCATCCGATTCCGGTGCAGAGGAAGCATTCCTGGACCCTCTTAAAAAGACTTTCAGGAATGAACAATCTGCCATGGGTTTGTATGGGTGACTTCAATGAAGTCCTTTGGGACAGTGAGAAGGTGGGGGGTGTGGCCAAAAGGTGGAGAGATTTGGCTGATTTTAGAGAGGCGGTTAGTGATTGTAGCTTAGATGATATGGGTTTCAGGGGGCCCAAGTTCACTTGGAGCAATAAGCGGGAGGGCGCAGATAACATTTTGGAAAGACTTGACAGAGGATTCTGTAACAAAGGTTGGAAAAATCTATTTCCCTTTTTCTCCGTCAAGCACTTAGATTTTTGGGGTTCGGATCACCGGCCACTGTTGTTAGAATTCTCGGACAAGAATAATCAATTCCATCCGGCCATCTCTAGGAGACGGTTTTTCTTTGAGAACTGCTGGGCAGAGGAGGAAGATTGTAAAGGTATTGTCTCTGCTGTATGGGATAATGGTGTTTGTAATGGTAATCTTCAGGATGTTATCGGTAAAATTAATTCCAGTGGGCTGAGGTTAGATTCCTGGAATGCTAGGAAAAGGAGGTGTCAACGTCAGGCTATAAGCACTAGTAGGAAAGCTTTGAAGGAGGCTACTGCTAGGGATACCCCAAAAAACTGGAAAAGTATAAGAAGATTAGAAAACACGCTGGATGAAGCTCTGTCTGTAGAGGAGAAATACTGGCATCAGAGGGCCAAAACGGATTGGATGAAGTTTGGGGACCGCAACTCGCGGTTTTTTCACGCGAAAGCTTCAAGCAGGCGAGCCCGTAACCGTATTGAGGGTTTGACTGATGACTTCGGCGTCTGGCATGACTCTAAAGATGATATGGTTAGTATTATTTCTAACTACTTCAATGGTCTTTTCACTTCCAGTTTTCCTAGTAGCCAGGATTTGAAGAAGGTTTCTAAGAATATTAAGAATAAGCTCTTGGTGCAAATGGTCAGTTACTTGGATGTTAAGTTTACTGCTTTGGACATCGGAAAAGCTGTTTTTGATATGAACCCTTCGAAGGCTCCTGGACCTGACGGTCTTTCAGCAGGTTTCTATCAAAAATTCTGGGGGACAATTGGTCCAAGTATTACTAGGTGTTGTTTGTCTATTTTGAATGAGGGTGGTCCTATGGAAGACATAAACAACACTATAATTGCCCTAATTCCGAAAACTAACTCTCCTGATTCCATTACAGACTTTAGGCCAATTAGCTTATGTAATGTGCTTTACAAAGTCATTTCCAAGGCTATAACAAACAGATTACGGAATGTCCTCAGTGGTGTGATATCGGAGGAACAATGTGCGTTCATTCCGGGTCGTCTAATTTCAGACAACACCATAGTTGGTTTTGAATGTATTCACCGGATTAAGAGGAGAAAGAGGAAGAAGGGTTCTATGGCCTTAAAGCTAGATATGTCTAAAGCCTTCGACAGAGTGGAATGGGCTTTCGTAGGTGATATGATGCTCAATATGGGGTTTCCTGTCAACTGGGTCAATCTTATTATTCGTTGCATATCGTCGGTCAAGTACTTCTTCTTGCTTAATGGGGAGGTTCATGGCAACATTACTCCTTCTAGGGGTCTCAGACAGGGAGATCCGATGTCTCCTTACCTTTTCATAATCTGTGCTGAGGGTCTCTCTGGTTTACTCCAAAAAGCCCAGAGGAAGGGGAACATCGATGGTTTCAGGTGCAGTTTGAAAGGGCCTACTATCACTCACTTGTTTTTTGCAGACGACAGTCTGATTTTTTCGAAAGCCAACAACAAGAATTGTGTGGCAATTCGGAAAGTGTTAGTGCAGTATGGGGCAGCTTCTAGTCAGGTTATAAATCTGAATAAGTCGGCTATGTGCGTTAGTCCGTCTTTTTCGAGGGAGGAGGGTGTTAGGTTGGCGAGCATCATTGGGGTCAATCTCGTTGAGTGCCATGGGAAGTATCTAGGTCTTCCGTGTTTTACGGGTAGAAGTAAGCGGATTGTTTTTGCAGACATTGTTGACAGGGTGTGGAATAGATTGAAGGGATGGGGAGAAAGGTTCTTGTCTAGTGGTGGTAAAGATATCCTCATCAAATCTGTTATTCAGTCTCTGCCTGCCTACGCAATGGGCATTTTTAAGCTCCCAAAGGGGCTCATTAAAGAGATCCAGAGATTGTGTGCTAGATTTTGGTGGGGGAGTATGCCTGAGAAGTGTAAGTTACACTGGTGTACTTGGAGTAAGCTCTGCTCTGACAAGGATAAGGGAGGGCTGGGCTTTCGCAATCTTGAAAACTTCAACAGGGCTCTTCTCGCTAAACAAGGCTGGAGAATCTTAACTCAGCCGGATTCCCTAGCTGCCAGGACTTTGAAGGGATGTTATTTCAGAAATACTTCCTTCATGGAAGCTTCGAACCCTGCCTCTGGTTCGTATGTTTGGAAGAGTATTTTTTGGGGTAGGCACCTCCTGAATTCTGGTACAAGATGGAGGATTGGTAATGGTTCAGCAGTTGCTATATACAAGGATAAATGGCTACCAAGACCTTCTGAGTTCAGAATTATTTCTCAGCCGACTTTGGGTATGAATGCCACTGTTAGCAGTCTTATTTCCCCCTCTGGTCAGTGGGACAAGCAGCTTATTAGGAGGCATTTTGTTAAAGATGACGCGGACACAATTTTGGGTATCCCGGTGGGAGCAGGGGATTACAATGACACCTTGATTTGGCATTATGAGGTCTCGGGTAATTACTCTGTTAGAAGTGGGTATAGGATTGGCCAATCTTTATTGAATTTCCCAGGCTCCTCTCATTCTAATGCCTCCAGTTGGTGGAACTCCCTCTGGAAAACCAATATCCCGCTTAAGATCAAGATTTTCATATGGAAAGCTTGGCACAATTGGATTCCTTCTAGAGCTAATCTGGCTAATCGAGGTATCAATTTAGATGTTTCCTGTCAGCGCTGCAACGCTGAGGTTGAAACCACCCTCCATGCTCTATGGAACTGCAGTAAACTGATGAATACCAGAAGGGATTGGGAAGATCTTCACCCTGACAACCCAGGTTATTCCGGTTTCTTCAATAATTTCAGGGATTTTATTTTTGCTGCCTGTAGGTTGTTTAGCTTGGATGATTTGGGTTTACTTTGCACCATAGTTTGGAGAACTTGGTACATCCGAAACTCCCTGCTCTTCAACTATAAATGTAATGATTTCCAGTCCACCATTGGTTGGAGCATTGATTTTTTGAATTCCTTTAGAAGCAATAAAGGCAACTCCTCCTTCCCCCACAGGCCCGTTTCTCTTTTGGCTACTTCCTGGTCTCCTCCAGCCTTGGACTCCTTCAAGATTAATTGCAGGGCTATCTCTGATTCTGTGAATAAGAGGACTGGTTTTGGCATTGTCATCAGGAACCACGATGGCATGCTAATTTCTTCCTGCAGCCTTTTTTATGATTGTGGTGTGGATTTTGTGTCAGCTAATGCTATTGCCATTCTAAAGGGTTTGCAGTTTGGGAAGAATTGTGGTCTCCTCCGTTTTTGTGTAGAATCTGATGCTTCTAAGGTTGTGAACTTGATTAACTTGGGTTTTTCTGTGAATTCTAGCTGTGGCAACATTGCTAGTGATATTCACAGTTGTTTGAAGGAGCTGAATATTTCCTCCATCAGCTTGGGTAAGAATGGGACCAACAAGACTGCCTATGCTCTCGCCAAACAGGCCTTGCTGCGTAGGAATGATCTCACTTGGAGGAGATTCTCTCCTTGAGTTCTCTTCTTCTTTTCCCCCTTCTCTGGGGTTGTTTTTCTCTGTTTCTGCTCTGTTGAGCTGTCAAAAAAAAAAAAAAAAAAAAAAACCAGATAACAAAGCTGATGTGGGTACTCGGTTACTGTAAATGTAAGTCAACGTTAGTTAGATAAGCATGTATTCGTCTTTAATCAATGAAAAACAGAGCTCTTGACTCTGATATTCTACATTAATGGTGCTTCATTAATGTAGCTTCATTTTCCATCAAAGCTTGCATTTTCTCAACCGCTTGATCATTTCCCATAAAGTTTGTAACTTTCCTAGAAACTGCAGCTTCATTTTCTTCCACATTTTCCATCAAAACTTGCTTTTTCTCTTCAATTTCTCACCAACTTGATCATTTCCCAGACACTGCAGCTTCATTTTCTTCCACATATTCCATCAAAACTTGCTTTTTCTCTTCAATTTTCTCACCAACTTGATCATTTCCCAGAAAGTTTGTAACTTTCCCAGAAACTGCAGCTTCATTTTCCATCAAAGCTTGCATTTTCTCTTCAATTTTCTCACCAACTTGATTATTTCCCTGAAAGTTTGTAACTTTCCCAGAAACTGCAGCTTCATTCTCTTCCACATTTTCCATCAAAGCTTCAATTTTCTCTTCAATTTTCTCACAAACTTGATCATTTCCCAGAAAGTTTTCAACTTTCCCAGAAACTAGATTTCTTTGGGCAGCAGCAGCTTCATTTTCTTCCACATTCTCCATCACTGATTGGATTTTCTCTTCAACTTGATCATTTCCCAGAAAGTTTTCAACTTTACCAGAAATGGGGTTTTCTTCTTCCACTTGATTCTCATCAAAAGTGACCTCCTTTTTCTTTTTCTTCTTCTTCATTGAAAGAAAAACAGATGACAAAACCAGGACTGTGAAAGTAGCTAGAAAAGCAGAGAGACCAGAACCCATAGAACAAGTGAAAAACAAACTAGGAACAAGAACCAAAACAGCAGCAACACATAACAATGAACAACACATTTGAAACTTAGCTGATTTTCTCATCTAATTTTTTTTTTTCAGAGATCTAATAAAAGATCTGTTGATTAAAAAACAGAAAGACAGTGACAGATTTTTTCTGGGTGTATAAAGCAGAAGTTGAAGAGGCTGCTAGTTAGGTTACTATACCAGTTCTCTCTATAAAAAAAAATGAACAGTTTTCAAAGGCCTTAAATTGAATTGCCTTTCTTCAACTTCAAATAAATAAATTTAAGGTCTCGTGACATGTCAGCTTAAGTCAAACTTCAATTATGTGGACTCTCAAACTTTCTTAGGTTAAAGTATTTTATTTTAGCTCTCTTTTTTACATTCTTAAGAAGAGTTCGAGTCTCACACTTCATGTAACGGTAGTTGTTTTTTGGTACTTATAACGATTGATCTCATCAGAATTCCGTCAAAAAGGAATATAACATTAATCTATGAATTTCTCTTGAAAGAATCAAGCATTTACTGTAGTTTTACATTTATAATTATCACAAACTAAAAAAAGCTTTGGAATTGGCAATATACATGTGCCATGCATTTGTGTCCACCTCCATCACATGGTACTGTGAAACCAATAAATACTACCCCATCAAACAAAATGTTTTACATATTTAAATCCAATTTCAATATTGAAAATCTCATTTAAAAAATGTTTACTGTAATTGTATAACTCAATAAGAAGGATTCAAATCACTTGTCTAAAAATGGTGTCTCAATTTGTGTTTAACTCAATAAGAAGGAATCAAATTGAGCTATGTGTACACATTTTTTATTTATAAATATAATTAAATGTAAATGTTAGTGGCTGACATGGCCCAATTTGATTGATTAGACACAAATTGGGACACCATTTTTAGACAGTTGATTTGAATCCCAATAAAAAAATCAACTTAAATGTTTTCAAAATTCAGCAACAACAATTAATCTAATCCTCCCCTAAAATTTATCAAAACCTCACTATAATTTATTGACATTTGTTGAAGTTGGTAACCACTCAACCCAAAAAACCTACAAGGGTAGGGACACAATAATAGCATTTAAAATTTATAACAAGGTAATGAGGAACTCAAATTCAACACCTCGTGATTCTGATACCATGTTAGTAATCTTTTTAATAAAATCTCAAATCTTTTTGTAATTTAACCAAACTTATCAATCAAATAATAAAAGTATAGAGAGTTCAAAACACATAAGTCAAAAGATGACCAGAAATATGAAGATTTGGCAGAATCCTATTATAATCCAAAAGACAAAAAGGAAACAGTAATGATAATGACGAAAGACCGACCCACACCCCCTTTTTCTCTTGTCTGCATTCTGCAATAAAACTCTCAACACAAACACAACCCCATGAAATGAATCATGAATGGAAATTAAACAGTCATCATGATATGTATTGCTCCATATATTTCAGATTTTTCAGGTCCTTAATGGCTGCCCATTTTCACTGAGAAGATGTTTTTTTGGCTGCTACTACTACTAGCTAGTAATGTCTGTCTGTAAGTCAGTCACACACATACACACCACCAACACATTACTTGTCTTTTCCAACAAGCAAGCAAGCACACAGACATAATCTGAAAATGGCCAAGTGCATGGCATCCACTTTTGACAACATTTTTAATTGCATGAATGAACTAAATTCATAACAAAGATAAAATTAAAAGTTATCTATCTTTCATTTTTGGATCTGTTTTTTTGGTTGAGACGGTCCTAAAAATGTTACGGATTTGGTTTTGTAATCTAAATAAAACTTTTTATTTAGCTTTGTAACAATAGATATTTAATAAGATCGAATACACAATCTTGAAAGTTACCTATATATATGTAATACATTTATGAACCTTCACAACCATGTTGAGTTTAATATTTTTACTTGAAGTTGATACAAAAATTAATGTCATTTAATGTGAATTCAATGATATGTAAAGTTGAATGTTGATATATTTTGCCACCGGCCACATTTATGACCTAAGGTACATTTAAAAAAAAAAAAGTGGATAATTTATTGTCATGGTGAAAAGAAAACATATTTGAATGGTACTTGAGCAACATATCTTTTGTGTCTCCTAAATTGGTAGAATTGGTGGCTTGGTGGAAGGCAAAAAAGTGCATTGAAACATAAAAAATAAAAATAAAAAGTAGTCTTGTAAGTTTGATTGTCCTGTACATTCATTCATAGCTTAAGTGGTTGTACATTTTCATTCATTAACTATGATAAGGGTTTGAATATCACATTTGTATATAAAATCACAAAGTGTAGGAGACACTTTCCCCTATAGTGAGAGTTGCTTTCCACATTGTGCTTGAAGCGGTTGATTTCGTCTGTTTTTTTGCAGACCTGACCCGATTGGTATAAGACTTAAAAGAAAAAAAAAATATGATTGATTGCCTTAGGACTAATTACCCCCTCGTGCATTTCATGTAATGATGTGTAATTGTATATTTGTATCCATTTTTCAACCATGGTGACAAATTTATTTGATATTGACTTCAAACTAACAACATATATTATGTGTAAGTTCTTATTACTTTGTCAAAGGGAAATAGATTTAAAACGTTCCAAAACTACTTCTTTTAACGGAAAATGAAAATGTGTAAGATCTTGTATCAAAGAAGTATCGTAGTATATTTGATAAACAGTAAAGAAGTAATTAGTAACGCATTAAAATATATCGACTCAAGTGGTATGAATACCTTGTAAGTTTACAATGGGATCGGATCCTACCCTACACATTTACCGACATGTATAATGAGATTTTCCTAATATTGTTATGGAAGTAGACATTCAAATTATATATGTAGTGTTTGATATTGGTCAGTCTCGACAGACCCGATTTGTTGAGCATCAAATTTTAAAAAAGAAATCACGACTCACAAGTCTCTCATACATTATATTCGCAACCCAAATAATAATGAAAATTTTACAATATAATGAAAATTTAAAGACATATTGACAATTTGACGGTACCAAATCAAAACCCATATGACCAAATCACAACCACACATCACAGTACACACAAACTAATTGCAACAAAAAGGGATTTTTTTTTTTAACTACACTAAACTACAGGGTAATTCGGGAATATCGTGAAAGTAGCGTTAAAAAGAAAATCGAATCAAAATCAAAGCACCCAACTTTTTATTACCTTTTCTAGGGTTAGGGTTTTTGGTGCAACAAAAAGGGATTCTTTTTTGGGTAAATTAGCGAAAATAGCCTTTCCCAACAATCCCTTTCTAGGAAATAGCCCCTTGGTAAAAAAATTGCTAATTTAGCCGCTTTTCCAACCCCATTTACAGTTATGCCCTTAAGTGGCCCTCAAGTCGAAATACCCGAAATGCCCTCGCTCAATGTTTGAACAAATAAAACTTGATCACATTTACTAAATTACCCTCCCATTCTGATTCCCCACAAAGTGACTAAATTTCCCTCTGAAAATCCCACAAAAACTCTGCTCTGTGGTAATACAAACGGTCACAACAAGAACAACCAGAAAACCTAAAGTGAGAGGAAGGAGAAGCAAAGCAGAAGAAGGTCGCCGTTGCGTTGAAGGTCGCCGTTGCCCTCGTCGCCGTCGCAGAAACTCTGTTCTGTGAAATCGCAAACCCAAAACTCGAAACTCTGCTCTGTGTGAAACCGCGAACTCAGACAACTTCAAACCAGAAATAGAGAGAGAAAGGAGAAGCACAAGGTTGGTGTTGTCGCCCTCACGTCGCCGTCGGCATTAAAGGAAGCACCCAAACCCAGACAATAACAAAGAAATCTCAAACCCAGTCAACAACAAACCAGAAATTGAGAGAGGAAGGATAAGCAGAAGTTCGTCGTTCTCCTCGTCGCCGTCGCAGTCTGTCGCCGTCGCCGTCGCCGTCGCCATCGGCATTTACGGAAGCACCCAAACCCTAGAAAACGTAAATTCCTTTGAAGGTACTAATTTGTTGGAAATTGTGGTTTTTGTTGGTGTTTGTTCTTGTATGTGTTTTGGGATGGTAGATTGTTCTGTTGTTTGTGTTTTTGACGTGTTTGTATGTGTATTTAGAGCGTGTGTGTTATGTTTGAAGGGCAAGCATTATTGATTGATTGCTGTGAACTACACTGGAAATGTTTTGTTTTGGGTATTGGGAGGGAAGAAAAACGTTTGCAGACAATAAAGACTTATTTTGCATGTAGTGAAGAAAAGCATTATTGATGCATGTAATTTGTGTGCCTAGGATTGATTTATATAAATAAGCCTAGGACTGGATGCAATGAGCCTAGGAATCAGCTGCTGTGAATGTATGCATGTAATGTCTGAGCCTAGGACTGGATGCATGTATTTTTTTTATTTTATTTTTTTTAGCAAGTATGTATGTATTTTGTGAGCCTAGGAATCAGCTGCTGATGTTGAATGAGAATGCATGTAATCTTTGAGCCTTGGACTGATGATAAATGCATAATTTTGAGCCTAGGACTGGATGCAATGAGCCTAGGAATCAGCTGCTGTGAATGTATGCATGTAATGTGTGAGCTTAGGACTGGATGCATGTATTTTTGTTATTTTATTTTTTAGCAAGTATGTATGTATTTTGTGAGCCTAGGAATCAGCTGCTGATGTTGAGTGAGAATGCATGTAATCTTTGAGCCTTGGACTGATGATAAATGCATAATTTTGAGCCTAGGACTTATTTTCATAAGCCTGGGACTGATGTTTTCCTTTTGTTTTCTTTGTTTAGATGCCGAGGAAAAATCCGAATCCAAACATGTGGCGGTTCCCAGACCATGAGAGCTGGGTTCCTGCTAGAGTAAATAGTGGGAGTAGCCAATATTTCATGACAAACTTGAAGGAGGTCCTACAGAAATTTGGGTTGGAAAAAAAATTCGAGGAGGGCCCCTTCGGCATATATTTGAAGTTGACAGAACCGTTGACACTTTACGGGCAGCTTATTCACAATATTTTGAAAAGAGAAATAATTCTCCCCAAAGGACAAAGAGAAGATGAGATGTGGTTTGGGTTGGGGAATTCGCAAGCCCGTTTCGGCCAAGAGGAATTCTATTTATGCAGCGGGTTGAATATGGGACAGCTGCCCCAAGGTTTTGCTAACAACAACAAAGTACCAGAGGATTCGATGCTTAGAAGAATGTTCAATGGAAAAAGGCCGACTGCTAAGGTATTGTACGCCACATTGAGGAAAATGACGTCCGAAGAGAGTGAAGATGCGTACAAGATGTTGAATATATACATGGTGAGCACGGATGACGGACGGACCACAGCCATCCCGGGGTGGCTGTTTACATTAGTCGAACAGGAAGAAGAATTCAAAAATTTTCCATGGGGTTCTTACATTTTCAGTTTAACATTTTATTTTCTGAAGGGTGTATTGAATGGACGGCTGCTCAATCTGAGAGGTCAAGCAAAGAAGAAAGACAAGAAGGAAGACAAGAAGGGGAAGCTGCAGAAAATGAAGAATGCAGTAGAAGAAGAAGAAGACTTAGAAGAACAAGAAGAAGAAGAACAACAACAAGAAGAAGAACAAGAAGACAAGAAGAAAAAGAACAAGAAGAAGAACAAGAAGTTAGTAGAAGTGAAAGGGAAAGGGAAAGGGAAAGGGAAGCTGAAGAGAGTGGAAGAGAAGAGTGTGCAAGAGAAGAAAGATAAGAAATCGAAGTATTATACCTACAATTTGTCCGGGTTCCCTCTAGCACTTCAGGTAAGGTTTAAATGAAACTAATACAGCATATTTTAAGTATAGCAAAACTGTTACTGTGTTTCCCGTTTCATACTTTGTTGAATTGTTATTGTGTTTCCTATATTGATATTAGTTAGTTGAAATTGTATAGGTATGGGCCATGGAGAGGATAATTCGTTTTGATGGTTTGGTCGGATAGAGAGTTGGTACTGGGTATCCCCGGTTCAGTAGATGGGCATTTGATGAAAGGATTCAAGATATTGAATCAACATTCAACTCCCAGGTGTGTACTCAATGACCCTTTCTTTTTAGCTATATAGGGATAATTATCTTTGGAAATTCGGTAATAATTGATAGTTCCCAATATGCAGATGGCTTTATTTGATTGGGGAGTTGAAAAGTATGAAAAGGGTACAGATTACTTCAAGTCATTGAACTTGAAACGCGTGTGTCATCCACTAACTTCAAAGAAGAGAGAGAAGTTGGCTCTTCCTCCACCTCCAAGTAAAGTGGAAGAAGAGGTTGTTGGTGGTGATGACGATGAAGTAAATGACAGTGATGGGATTGACGCTTCTATTAAGAAGCAGGAGATAGGAGGCTCAGTGAGGAAAACTAGAAGTACATTTTCGGGTGAATATTCCCCCCCTTCGAAGAAGCGTCTATTCCCCGATGGGAATTCTAAGGTATGATTCCATCTACACTATTTGGTTTTAGACTTATAGTAAGCTATTCTTGTATGTATTGTAGTATTAATTATTGCATAATTCAGGTGCCTTCCACAATCCCAGAATTATATGCAGAGTTACGTGCTGCTATAGCTGATAGCGAGCAACGTATTGTTCACTTTTGTAAAGATGAATTTGCAAATATTAGAAATGAGATGAAGGTTAGATGCATAAAGTTGTTGAAAAACATATTATTATTTATATATAATACTGTAGTCGTTAATAATACCATTAATTTATTGATGTTGAATTGTTGATGTTTAGAAGGGTGGTAATAAAGATGCTGCTGCTGTTGGTGATGACAAGATTTCTGATGAGGCCAATGTTGATAAGGCTACTGATGAGGAGGGTCTTGGTGGTTATAAGGCTGTCGATGATAAGGCTATTGGTGGTGATCAGTCTATTGATGATGTGGATGTTGGTGTTGATAAGTCTGGTGATAAGGCTGCTGGTGTGCAGGAGGATTGTGTTGATAAGGTTGCTGGTGTGCAGGAGGCTGCTGGTGTGCAGGAGGATTGTGTTGATAAGGCTGCTGGTGTGCAGGAGGATGGTGTTGGTAAGGCTACTGGTGTGCAGGAGGATGCTGGTGTGCAGGAGGGTGCTGGCGTGCAGGAGGGTGCTGCTGAGGAGAATGCTGGTGATAATGCTGGTGTTAAGGAGGATGCTTGTGATGTGAGCAGGAATGCTGGTGATAATGCTGGTGTTGAGGAGGATGCTTGTGATGTGGCTGCTGTTCAGGAGGATGTTCAAGAAGTGACTCAGAAGCAAGATGTTGAGAAACATGAGGATGTTGTTGAGGCTCTTTTGGCTGTTGGGTCTACTGCAATCGAGGGTGATGTGGTGCTCGAGGTACATTCTATAAATATATTAGTGGTTTTGTCATTTATATCTATAACTAAGGATAATAGTGTTTATGTTAGTATATGGTCGAGGCCTGGGAACAATTATGTTCGGCCTGGGAAAGGATTGTGTTAGGGGTTAGGGAACAATTCCTTTACGCCTGGGAACATTTCTTTAAGAGTGTTTATGTTATGTATATGGTCGAGGCCTGGGAACAATTGTCTTAGGGTTTAGGGAACAATTCCCCTAGGCCTAGGAACAATTGTGTTCGGCCTGGGAACAATTCTGTTAGGATTTAGTGAACATTTCTATAATAGTGTTTTTGTGATGCATATGAGTATAGCAATGGTTTGTACTTTACTACATATTTAATTGGCTTGTAGGACTCGAGGGATAAATCTATCCTTGACTTGGAAGAATACCCATCCCCGGTGTTTTTCCTAGGCCAGAACTTCCCCCGTAGTGTTGTGGCACTTACTAAGGCGGACCCGAATGTTGAATATCGAGACGTTGACAAATGATCGTACTATTTTTATACCTATGTTTAGGCCCCCAATTCCTACTTCTTGTGCTTGTTCCTTGGGTAAAACCGGGTTTTTAACATGTTAAAATAAGTGTTTCAGGTATTTTTGGAGTACAGGGGCAATGGTGTAATTTTGGAGAAATGGGGGTCAAAGTGAAAAATAGAGAGAATATACTGAATATTCTGTGATTAAGGAAAAGATGAGGGGTCCTTATTGTAATTTGCCAGCCAAAGCGCGCAGCATGCCACGTCATAAGTGAAACGGCGCGTTTTGGGCATGGGTGCTGACGTCAGCGTGACGTCATCATGACGTCAGCTTCATCTTCAACCTGCAGCCGACCCGTTTTGCAGACCCGTGGGCTGACCCGACCCGTTTCGAACTGCCTTCAACCCGGCTCCATTCCAGCCGTTTTCCGGCGTCGTTTCAGGCCGTTTTCCACCCAGATCGGCGGCGTGCCTCCCTCCGGTCCATTTCCCACCATTTTCAGGTCACCATGCTAAGTTATCTTCGTTGTCTTGGAGTCTCCATGGCTACCAACCATGGCAAGCAAGAGCACTCACCTCACTCTCTCGCCACAAATGGGCAGCAAACGTGGCGACCAACCATGGCAAGCAAGAGTACTCGCCTCATTCTCTCGCCACAAAATGGACAGCTATTGTGGCGAGAATTCATGGCAAGTTGGTCACTTGCCACACTCACTTGCCTCACAACAATTGAAGGGTATAATAGTCTTTTCACAGCCACCTTATGCCCTACCTATATAAATGCATGTTTTTGCTGATTCCATATCAGAAATCAGACCCAGCAGCCCCTCCTCACACTTCCATCATCTTCTCTCACACAAAAATCACCCAAGCTCCCACCTTTTACATCCTTCCATCATTCTCTTCACATATTTCCTTTCACACACCCATTTCCATCCATTTTTGGAAGATTATTCAAGGAAGGAGAAGAAGGAACTACAAGGAACAAGAGAAGCTCACATGGACTTTATGGGTTTTCTCTACACTTTTCCCTTCTTTGTTTATTTTTCATTAATGTGTAACTAATCTTAGCTAGGGGATTAATGTAACCACATTGGACTACTCTATGTAATTAATTAGTCTATTCTCTAATTCAATTTAATTTTAGTCTCAATTATTGAATCAATTGCTCTAATTTCTCTCCTCATATTTTGTTGTGACCACAAGGGATGTGGGTTTGAGAATTTGGTTTATTTAAGGTGTTGAGAGTAGGTGTGGGTGACCATCCCATCTAATTCTCTCACAAGCTTAGTAATTGAGAGAGTTTGGTTTATGCATGACCATGCTAGACCAACTTGGCCTAGAGTTTTGAGGATAAATAGAGGGATTGACCTTTGCCTATTACATGACCATGTGTGGGTAATGGAAAATCCTAGAGCTTAATGGATTTATCTTAAAACCAACCCTAAAATTGGATTGAAGTGCTTAATGAGACTAAGTGAGGACATTGAGTGGTCTAAGGAAGGTTGCATTGATTCCCTAGTGCTTTCTCTCATATATCCATACGTTGTGTGTTCATTGTTGTGTTTAGATTAGTTTTTAGTTGCAAGATTACATTTTTATTTCTCAAGTTTGCATCTTTAGTGTCAAGTTTGCATTTTTATTCATCAAGGTTGCATTTTTACTTTAAAAGTTTACATTTTTAAGTGTTTTCAAGAAACCAAACCATTTTCCAAAACCAAAAGCATTATGCCATTTAAATTTCACGCACTTAGATTAGATTTTTCCTAGGCTAAGTAGTTTCAACCGAGAGAATCACCGATCCCAGTGAACGAACTTGATTAAATTGAAAGTGAACAATCTTTACTGCATCAACAAACAAAGGGCTAGAAAGCGGTCAAGGTATCTCGATGACCCATACACAGATCCGATGCCAAAGAAAACAAAGAAATCAAAGGCAAACGAGGAAGATATAGACCTAGTTGAGTTCACTTCTTTCCTGAAGAACAACGACCAAGTTAGGTAATATTCCATTCCTGTGATCTGTTGTATTCATTTTTTAATATCTATACTAATGTTATTTATCTATTTTTTAATAGTATTTATACGGGTCAAATCGAACCAATGACGCGTTAACATTTTCAAGACCTGGTCAATGTCGAAACGTGGATTTCGGATTTGGTAACATAATTTAACTAGGGGACTATCTATTTCTTCCTGGTTATTAACCCTTTCTGTAACTTATTTTGTAACATACATCACTGCATATACACAGCACATTCATTCATACTTTGATATCCTATGGAGGAGGCGATCCAGCAGTGAGCTGAACTATGCACAGAATATTGGATTTGTGAACACATCTTTCTTCGTAAGTATCACCGTAGTTATCTGATACAGTATGTGAAACATTATTTGAAAATGTGTTTTTGCATGTTTATGAAAAAATGTTCATGAATGTATTTTTTGATGACAGCAAAGCATAAGCAAGATGTGGGCAGATGAAATGAAACTGCTGGACACCCAGAGGGACATAGCCCGATTGCAGAAGGAAGACCAGGAAAGAAGTCAGCCAATAGAAACTAATTCTCCTCCTTCTCCTCAAGCCAAAAAAGGTCGAAAAAAAAAGGTCAAGAAGACCAGTGATCCCTCTCCAAAAGCTGTCAATGTCTGGGAAGAGTACCCAGAATTCCTTCCTTTAAATTACCAGCCCAGTTCAAACATCTTGAGACATGTTACAGGGCATCAACTTCTGTACCCTCAACCTTGGTGGCAGTTGGATTCAGTAAGTTGTTGGAAATGATGTTATGTTGTCATTATCTTATCTAATTCCCGAAATAATTTGCATCGCTTCTATAAACAGGTGCTCATTCCGTGCCACGTTCATGATGATCATTGGCTGTTATGCCATGTACTTCTGAAGGAAGGAAAAGTAAGGGTTTATGACTCGTTGAATGAACGGAGGAGCGGATATAGTCCTCGGCTGAAGGCAATTCGAGGCCTGCTTTACCTGTTTCCATCTGTGTTGAAGCATGCAGGGTACTACGAACATATGAAGATGGATCCTCATGGGACCCCATTCACAGCTCAAAGCATGCATAGTGATGTCATTCCACAACAAGATGATGGGTATGTTTGACATATTTATTTACTTTTTCTGCACTTTATTTACTTTCCTACAAATACTAATATATGACATTTCCCATCATTTAAACAGAAACAGTTGTGGTGCCTTTTTAATGAAGTATGCCGAGTTGATTATGGCTGGAGTACCAACTCCATGGAAAAGCGTTTTTGGACAGAAGAATATCAAAAACATCAGAAAGGCCATTGCAATTGAAATTTACACAAATGGTCAACTCTGTAACTCCCCATAGACTTGTACAGCTTAGGAATCATGTACAGCCATGTAATCATGTATTTTGTTCAGAATGTTATCTTTAGTTCATAATTGTTGGGAAATGTTTATGATGTATTTTGTTTATGATTGTTAGAAAAAATCTGTTAGGCCTGGGAACAACTCTTCAAGTGTTAATGACTGTTCCCAGGCTTACGGTAATTGTAGTCACCAACAATGTTCCCAGTCACCATCGTTGTTACTTGATGTATTTATCCAATAACTTTGATGCACACTAGATGATCTTGAAATTAATGTCACATGCTGTAATGAGAGACTAATTCACACTAGATGCATATTTATATATGGGGATATATATATATATACATATATATATATAAATATATACTTGTTCCCAGGGTAAGGACTCTAGGCCTAGGAGAGTTGTTTCCAGGCAAAGGAGAATTGTTCCCAGGCCCACGATAGTGGCTACCAGAATGTTTTGCTGGGAAATGTTTATGATGTATTTTGTTTAGGATTGTTGGAAAAAATCTGTTAGGCCTGGGAACAACTCTCCTAGGCCTAGAGTCCTTGTTCACAGGCCTACGAGAATTGTTTCCCACGAGTAAGGACTAGTGGACATGGAGAGTTGATCTGAAAGCTAAGGACTGTAGGCCTAGGAGAGTTGTTTCCAGGTATAGGAGAATTGTTCCCAGACCCACACATGTTAGTGGCTACTAGTGCTAAGGACTTGCTAAGGACTTAAAACGTGTTCCCAGGCCTAGGACAATTGTTCCCAGGCCCACGATAGTTGCAATCAAGGCTAAGGAATTAAGGACTTGTTCCCATGCATAGGATGATAGGAGAATTGTTCTCAGGCCTATGACACATGTTCCCAGGCCTGCATGAGACTGGTTGCAATAAATTTGTGGCTTTTCATTACACCGGTTCATTTCATTCAAGGTGACATTGGTTAGTGTACCCGCCGCCGTTCATTTCATTTCATTTAAGGTACAACGGTTCATTGGTTGCAATGGTTCATTTCATTGATTATTGAAGCTAATGAGGTGACTATATAAACACCCAATCTTCCTCCAAAAGTTACTCAATCTTCCTCGGTTGTTATTTGTTTCATCACTTCATTTTTCTTTTTTACACAGAAATGGCAGCAAACGGTAGGTGCAGTGAAAGTGAGAGGATGAATGCCGCTTTGGAAGTAATGCGTCAACGGGTTGTACTGGCGGAGGAGACCGTCATCAACGAGCGTGAAAATTACAAACGGCTACGTGATGATTATACTGTTTTGATGGGGAAATTTCAGAATCTAGAGGCTGAAATCATCTACTCCAGGGTTGACAGTGAAGCAAAGGAGAACGAAATCAACGGACTCCACCAAGTGATTGAACATTTGCAGAAGAGGTTGATGGACTTCAACGTTCCACCATCACCCTGAACAAAAACAAATTTCAATATTTATGTTCTGTTTTTTTTTTTTTTGTTCTCACATGCTGTCCCCAGTTTTTGTTTGTTTAAAAAAAGTTAATGGAATGGAAGTAATTTGTTTGTTTTCGAATACGTTCACACCCATTTCAAAGACTGTCAGTATATATATTCGTTCAATCAGAACTCAATAAAAACTGGTTTATATTAATAAATAAAGCAACACATAACAGAATAAACATCAAAAACAGATCTGTCAAACGATCTTGCCCACTATAACTCCCAAAACAAACACCAGTAGAAATATAAACAACATGACACCAGTAGTTCCTTGTTTCTCAGATACTTTCTCTGTAACATTGAAAGAAGATTCAGAACATGAAGGGCTTGAATGTACGGCACGTCTACTTATCGCTTCATATGCCTCCTCGGTTGAGTTAAACTTCTTGTAAGATGCTCCTGGAAAACCAACAACTTGATCGTGACATTCAGGCCAAGAACTGAACACACCGGTTTTCCTTCCTATGAAAACCACATAAACAGAATTCTTCCCCATTGGTGTTCGAAAAAAAGGTTTTGTGATGGTAGAAGGAGATGTTAGTTCTGAGAATAAGATGAAGGAAGAAGGACGATGGGAGAAGATGAAGGATTTGTATCGATATAAATGAGAGAAGAAGATGAAGATGGGATAAGATGAAGGATTCACATCAGTAATTAGGGTGTATCGATATAAGTGTTTGACTAAGGCAAAATGAAGGGTGGGAGACAGCCTGTAATCAGAAGAAGAAGATTTGGTGGGATCGTCTACCATGCTGATGACGTGGGATCCACTACCGGGTTGATGACGTGGGATCCACTACCAACAGATATAGTTGGAACCCACTACCGAGGAAGAAAGATGACGTGGCGATTAAATGTGCAAGGTCAACTGAGGCTGGGAAACGATTTTCAGGCCTAGGAACCAATTATGCTGTTCCTAAGAACCGTTCCCAGGCTTAAGAGGTTTCCTTCGAATACGAAATTATGGGGGCCACGATATGATCTCAACGATCGGCACGGTCCAACGATGAAGGGGTATCAATGGAAATATGTACGTGGATTTTCGAGATCATCTGACGGTCGAGCAAGTACGTCCCTACCCATTACACACCTTTAGTAAATAACCCTTTGAAACATAAACCCCTAAGTGCCTAAGAGTTATTTCGAAAACATGTAAGTTGATCACGTTGTTGAATCGATATCCCGCGTTACATTTACACTTCCTAAATCAATTATGATGGGTGCACACCGCTTCTAAATAACATCCTATGCAATTGGAAAAATAATACAAATTTTTAATAAAAATTATTTAAATCAATATTAAATACGCCATGGGCCTAGTAGTAATTCCTAGTCTTAAAGTACCGGTTCCTGGGCTTAGTTCGTTGTTTTGAGCACCAATACCGAGGAAGAAAGATGACGTGGCGATTAAATATGTGCAAGGTCAACTGAGGCTGGGAAGCGATTTTAAGGCCTAGGAACCAATTATGCTGTTCCTAAGAACTGTTCCCAAGCTTAAGAGGTTTCCTTCGAATACGAAAATATAGGGGCCACGATATAATCTCAACGATCGGCACGGTCCAACGATGAAGGGGTATCAATGGAAATATGTACGTGGATTTTCGAGATCATCTGACGGTCGGGCAAGTACGTCCCTACCCATTACACACCTTTAGTAAATAACCCTTTGAAACATAAACCCCTAAGTGCCTAAGAGTTATTTCGAAAACATGTAAGTTGATCACGTTGTTGAATCGATATCCCGCGTTACATTTACACTTCCTAAATCGATTATGATGGGTGCACACCGCTTCTAAATAACATCCTATGCAATTGGAAAAATAATACAAATTTTTAATAAAAATTATTTAAATCAATATTAAATACGCCATGGGCCTAGTAGTAATTCATAGTCTTAAAGTACCGGTTCCTGGGCTTAGTTCGTTGTTTTGAGCACCAATACCGAGGAAGAAAGATGACGTGGCGATTAAATATGTGCAAGGTCAACTGAGGCTGGGAAGCGATTTTAAGGCCTAGGAACCAATTATGCTGTTCCTACGAACCGTTCCCAGGCTTAAGAGATTTCCTTCGAATACGAAAATATGGGGGCCACGATATAATCTCAATGATCGGCACGGTCCAACGATGAAGGGGTATCAATGGAAATATGCAACAACCCTTTGAACCTTCCTTTGCAATTGGAAAATAAATACAAATTTTTTTAAAAATTATTGTAATCAAAATTCAATACACCATGGCAACTGATGACGTGGCAACAACAGACAACTGAGCCAGGGAAACAATTTACAGGCCTAGGAACAATTGTCGTTTGGGCCTAGGAACCGTTCCCAGGCCTAAAACATTACTCACGGGCTTCACTCATATTCTGTTTCAAGAGCAATAACAGCAGCCCCAGCCAATAAAAACAGCAATATCAGCAGCCAATAACTGTTTTGGTTCAGCACCCACCCAAGACACTTAGACTGTAGGCCCAGCGACATTCCCTTCGTTCGTGTCAGTGAAGGTAGGCTCGAGTGGCTTGTCCGGACACTTCAGTCTATTGTGACCTTCTTTGTGACATATGCCACATGATCGGGGTTTTTTGGCTGGTTTGCTTGTGCTGGACGATGGTTCTGGACAAGCTGATTTATTGTGTCCTTTATTTCCACACTTTGAACAAGATTGTAACTTTCTTTTCTCCCCGGCGGATGGTATCCTCAACTTCTTTGGTCTTCCTGGCAGCTTTTTTTTCTTCCATGGCAATACAATACGGTTCCGGATTGCATCAGGAATGTCCCAAGATTCAGGATCCGGAACAGGGTTCACAGCCATTTCATAAGCATGTTTAAGATATCCTGTTGTGTAACGGTCAGAAGCCATTGAGTTGATTGACATACCTTTGAACCTAGGCCATAACACACCAACAAACACAAATTCAAGTTTGTAAAATAACCCATAACAGATAAATGTACATACTTAAAAGACCGGGAAGCATACCCAGCAACCGCCATTGCATGACAACACGGCAACTCATCTAAATCCCATTGACGGCATGAGCAAGAACTGTTTTCAAGGTCGATGATTCTAGGAATCCATTTGTCATCTACATTAAATGTTTTATGGTGAATGGGTGAATCTCAGACTTATTCGCTGTATCTATCAAATCTTTGATGTGTTCGTCTGCAAACGTTGTCAAGTATGTAGACATTTCATGTGCATTTTTTCGACGATCGTAGAACCACCTTTGCAACAAATCTCTGATACATTCCGCCATTGCTGTGATAGGCAATTTTCGGACCGAAAGTAGACAAGAATTCATTGACTCGGCAATGTTGGTGGTCATAAAAGAGGTCCTTATTCTAGGACTATGTACACGTGAAAACTTCTCTACCCCAACGGCCAGGAGCTCATCGTAAACCTTAGGACAAGTTTCTTTCAACTCACCCATGAAACGGTCAAAGTCCTCCATACGGTATGCATACGCAGCACAATAGTAAAGAATCATCACATCATCCCTCTGCTTGCAAAATCTTTTAAGATTTTGTGCCATGTGGTACACACAAATCCCATGTGCAGCATCTGGGAATATGGCTTCCATTGCATTGAATATACTATTGTGCCGATCCGATACTAATATCACACGGTCCAGATTTTGGATCCCTTTACGGAGTTTCTTCAAAAACCAAGTCCAAGACTTTGTGCATTCAGAGTTTGCAAACCCAAATGCCAAAGGGTATATCATCCCGTTTCCATCTTTGCAAACCACAACTAACAAAACACCCCTAGTCCTAGCCTTCAAGTGGGTAGCATCGATGCATATAACCGGCCTAATAACAGAATTGAACCCCTCTATAGAGGCTCCAATTGCCATGAATGCATATTTCAACTGGTTTCTCGAGTCGGTCTTGATCTTTGTCACAGTCCCGGGGTTCGCTTGTTCCAAAACATAAAAATAAGACGGCAACCTCTGAAAGGATTCCCACGGATCACCGAATACCTGACTCAAAGCGTGCTCCTTCGACCTGTAGGCTTTGTTGTACGAGAGGTGTATGCCATGCTGCTCCCTCATCTCAAAAACTATATCTTTAGGATGGATTATGCGCCCGGGATCACGATATTTACTTGCATACAAATCCCCTATCACAGCAGCACTTACACGTTTGAATTCAACGTTGTAGTTGTCATTTCTCTCACATGTGTGCTCATTAACAAACGCCTTCACATGCCAATAAGTCCCCCTATTCGACTTCCATGCACGAAGAACCCATCCACAACTTCTCTGACTACATTGCGCAGTGAATTGTGTATTGGAAGATCGTGAAATCCTGTGCTCAAACCTCTCTCCAAATGCATACGACCCTACAGCACTCTTCAATGTAGGCTTGTCCTTGAACATCTGTCCTTTGTATAATGGACCTTGGTTCCCTGGATTTTGAAACACATCCACTGATCGAAAGGCTGGTATTTAGTAAAGATCTGAACCTGATACTGTCCACCGTGTGTTCAAGGACGGTGAAGAACTGTTGGCTGTTCCACTCACCCCTCGTTCTTCTGTTACAGGAACTCTTGCTGCTAGCCCACCATCATCAACACTCTCATCTTCTGTATCACTGGTTTTAGAACTATCAGACCTTCCTGAACTATCTATGCTTTCAGAACTATCCACAACTACATGCTTGGTAGTAGATGCTGGCGTCGGTTGTTCATTTCCTGCTGATGTAAATCCGGGTGAAGCAACCGGATTATTGTTGCCACTAACTGATTTAAAGTTAGGAGTACTGCCCGGAGACCGTGGAATATCGGTGTGTTTAATAGGAGAGACTGTACATTCTGATAGTATTTGATTTGGTGGAGATCGAAATTCATGTTTGTTGACAAATTCAACATCAATTGTGGCCCAACCTTTTTCCTTATGCATAATCACAAACTGTACATCGTCGTCACTCACAATAGACAATGTAAGTTTATCATCCCCCGTTTCCACATGCGAAGTTAGCTTCAACTGAATTTGGTCTCTACTAACCCCTGTCCGCTGGTATATCGTTTCCACCAATTCCTCGTATGCTCCCTTGTCTTTTTTAGTTAGACGTATTGAAAACGAAATAGGACCTGTCAATGCGTTATGCTTCGAATGCTCACTGCACTGAACTAACACCCAAGACATGATATCCTTAGACCCTGAAAAAAATAAAAATAATTCAGTCAATAACAGTTATAACAACAACAATTACTGTCATTCAAATCAGGTCAGGGCCTAGGAACAATTCTTTTAGGCCTACGAATGGTTCCCAGGCCTAAAACATTCCTCCCAGGCCTACACATTCCTCCCGGGCTTAGCTCATCTTATGTTTCCAATTTCCACAATCAATAACAGCAGCCAATAACAAAAGCAAAATCAAATGGGATCAATAACAGGGGCCTGTTTTGGTCAACCAACCAACACAAACAAATATACATACACCATCAACAACCAACACAGATCAACACAAACAAATATACATACACCATCAACCAACAACAATAGCGAAACCTCTTTTGGTTCAGCACCGATCAACACAAACAATCATCCATACACCATCAACCCTCAGAAAATCACATACAAATTCCCTAAACCTTTTCCCCACCAAACCATACAACACAATAAATGTGAAAACAAACCATACAACACTATTCACCAGCGTGCATTTTCTTCCAGTTATTCATGTGATAGTGAGGACGATGTGTGCACCCAACATAACTAAATACCTTAACTACAATAATACTGCCCCTCTTAAGAGCTTAATGTGGCATTTCATCAAACACCTTAACTAAACCCAAAAATACTACATACACAAACCCCAATTCATGGGCAACAAATCCAAAACCATCAATCAATCCCTCATTCTATCAAAAACGTCTCAAATTTAAACAAGGCAACAACAAAAGACCGAGAGATTCAATAACATGGGAAACTTAAGTGTGATGACGGGACTTACATTGACTGTGCATTCTTGACAGTGAAGCTCGATTGAAGGAGGTGGCGGCACTGTCAACATTCCGGTCGCCGTCGCCGTCGAGATTACGGTCGGTAGAAAGATTCCAGCGGAGAGGACCCAACTTCGATGGAGAACAAGAGCCAAGGAAGAATGACTGACCCAACTTCGATGGAGACAATTCCGGTCGACAGGAGAAGGATGGAGAAGACGAAATTTCTGAAAGTTTTGGTTTTCTTCAGTCAACTGAAGGAGAAGAAGAGAAGGGCAATTTCGTCCTTACACAATGTAAGAGGGTAATTGAGTCATTTTGCACGGTTTAATTGTGAAGGGCATTATTGTCTTACAAGGGCTATTTCCTAGAAAGTCAATATCAAGAAAGGCTACATATGTACTTTTTTTCCCAATGGGTTATTTCCTAAAAATCGTTGTTGGGATGGGCTATATTTGCAAGGGCCCCTTTTTTTTTCTAGGATTCGTTCACTATTGAAGAGTTTTTTTATAAAATCGGATGGTCCACAATTCGCTTGTTTGGGGGGTTTTTTGTGGCGGTGATTGATTTGATTTGATCTCTCTCTCTCTCTATCTGGGCTTTAGCGCCCTGTGGCCGTTGAAATCCATGATCGTCAGCGTCTCATGGACCCCTCTCCGGTGCACACCACTCCTCCAGTTGAAGAAGACAATGAGTGAGGTATGTTATTACAATTCTGCCCTTTTGTTGTTTGTTTGGCTCGCTAGAAAAAAGCAGGGAGATTTGTTAGAAAGTTTGGATCTTTATTTATTTATTTATTGTTTTATTTATTTATTTATTTATTTATTTTTTATCGATATTGATCTAATTTGGGTCAGTTTTGGATATTTAAATTATGGGTACTGTGAATTTTGAATCATGTTATCTGGGATTTTTGTTTTTTGAATTGATTTCAATTTTTTTTTATTGGTGGGCATGCTGATTTTGATTAAATTGGTTTGTTAGCAGTTAATGGTTAGTTGTTGTTAATTGTTTTGATTGTAAATAAGAAGTTGTCATTATGTTTCAATTTTGAAATATTTTTGTGGCTTGGAGAGAAGGGATGTGTTTTTGAAGCTGAAGTGATGATACTGTTATATTATGTGTTATAGCCTTAAATTACGAACCACTAGCAGTGGTTCGTAATTAGAAATGTATTCGGAGTCATTGATTTGAATGCCTAAATCCCTGAATCAAGAAACTTACAAAAACAAGCTAGAAGCTACATTTTTTTTTCTTCGTGTGTTGCATTTTTATGAATAGTTAATCATATAATATAAGATAAGATAACGATGCAATGCACGGAGTGCGAAATCTGTCACATTGTTTCTTCTATGATTATCTTTATTGATGGATGCAATGAAATAACTGTGGAAAACTGGATTTTTAATATAGCACTGTAGTTAAGTATGGATGAGGAGTTAGTGGTGGCTGGTGTGAGTATTAGAACATGTTTATAAATTATATGTTGTTTGGCATTGACAAACCAAAATTCTTTTCAGCCCCCATATGATGCATTATATCCATCCGTGCTTGTTGCAGCCATGTGGAATTGTAGATATGATATGTAAACTCTTCCGTTGTTTTACCTAATATATGGTGCTACTATGTATTTGGATCTTATTTGGTACATGAGAGGGTTGGCTGAAAGTCTCACCGTGTTTATCTTGTCTTGTTTTGGAGGCAGCTGTTATTCGTTTCTATTTACATTGATTCGTTTGTGTTTAATATGTAGGTGACCTATCTTAATTGATCAATTGCTTCAGTGTAGTCTAATGTACTTACTTCAATCTATGGCCTGTGATGCTTTGTTTCAGACACTGATGGATTTGTGATTCCAAGCTTGGGAATAGGAGACCCGGATCAAAGTAAAACTGATGCTCTAGAAGAACAAAGCTGAAAACCTCCTTCTCCCAAGGTCGGTTGCAAGTCCTACATCTTCGTTTAGAAAATTGAAAGAAAAAAAATTAGTAATTAGACGGATTGCATTTCCATGAAGCTTTAATCTATATCATGTGGATGTAAATATGTAATAGCACCTGATTAAATCTGTGCATTTGTTTATGTTGGGGATAATTCTCTATAATAAACCGATGAACGCGGAATCGCCGTGCCTAATATACGCCCATAACTCATAGCAAATAATAACGTCAATAAGCAGAAAAATAGATGAGAGAGAATAAAACAATCACAACACAAGATATACGTGGAAAACCCAAAACGGGTAAAAAACCACGGGCCGTCAGGACGACAGAGAAAATTCCACTATATGATAAATTGTTACAACCATATACTCCAGGATTCTCTCTCACACCTAACCCAAACTCCACTCACAAGATCCTCACCAAGAACCCCACAATATCCCCTAGGTCTCCCCTAAATATCACCCACGGATCTCTAACTAGATCCACCGATATTTCCTTGGATCCCTCATCGGATATTCCCTTGGGTCTCCCCGGATCTCACTCACACTCTCTCTAATGTTACATGGTGTTCTTTTTCTCCACAGCCTTTAAAACTAATAACATAAATATTAGGACTATTTATACTAGTTACAGGGAGTTTAAGATAAAAGGAAATCCTACTCCTAAACGTACAAGACTTACTTGTTTCACATAAATACTATTTCCTTTTATGACAAGTCTTCTTGTAGGGAGTAAATCATTTTCCTTCAAGCACAAGAACTTCCAGAAACAAACTACTTCCTTTTCCGCTGAAGATTTCCCGTTTCACGTATGCTTATGATTGACTACGATTCGGGTCACGGTTGTACACCCGCTTCCTAAACCGTTACAAGTCACTTTAAGTTATATCGCTCAGAAAACCGCGATCCATACGCTGAAACAAATCTGGCCGCTGTCACCACGACCGCTGCCGGTACCGCTGCCATACCACTTTCGGAATTGGCAGCGGTGTCTTACCGCTGCCCTACCGCTGCCAAAGCCACAGCGGCGTGGCAGCGGTTTAGGCTGTTCTTCGTTCCTTCCGTTCTTCTTCAAACTTCAATCTTCAATCTTTAATCTCCCTAAAACACCACCATTCAAACTTCCAAACGTATCCCACGTCTCTAGGAAGCTCCACATCAGTTGAGTCATTGTTTGGTTCACATTAGTTCATTTAGGAATACAAGTCAAAACCTAACAGTTTATTATGCATTTCCAGGCTAAAAAGGAAGAGAACATCTATCTAGGGCGATTTAAACAGAAACTGAAGGAAGCTGATCTGAGGTTCAGTGGGGCAGGGCGTGAGAATAAGGTGGAAAATCTGCGAGAGCTTGTGGGTGGCGGCTAAACAAGCCTCAACATGTCAAAGGGTACTACCCCTAGGGTTTGGCTAGACCCACATTGCCATGAGTTGCACTTCGAGAGGTGGAACCCCCAGTGAGCAGAGTTTAAAAAAAGCGGGATTTTTTTCATGAATTGATTTCAATTTGTTATTGGTTTGCATGTTGATTTTGATTAAATTGGTGTTGACGGTGATTTTTGGATTGCCTCGGTCAACAATAGTATGTTAATAAAAACGAATAATCAAAGAAAATAAATCAACACATGCAAGATGAATTTTACGTGGAAAACCCTTGAATGGGAAAAAACCACGGTGCCCCTTGAGGGCGAGAAAAATCACTATGAATTGCTTATAGTTTACACACTCAAAACTCTCATACAATAGCCAGACTATTCTCTCTATATCCTCCAACCCCTTTTCATGGGATTTTAGGTTCTATTTATATGGGTTCTTTCTAGGGTTTCCGGCTTACATGCCGTGTTGGTAAGGGAGTCCTTATTCTGTGTTGTATAAGGAGTCTAGAGTTCTTATTCTGTGTTGTATAAGGAGTCTAGAGTCCGCAAACAATTTCTTTAGGGTTTGTTTCCTGTTTGGACTCTTCCTCGTTTGAAGAAGATTTGTATCTTGTGTGGAATAGGATCAAGTCTTTGAGTCTTGTCTAGATTTAATCCCTGCTTTGACGTGGAAATATACTTGGAATTGGATTACTCTTTCTGACTGTGTATCTTTGGCGAACGCTTTTTAGACTGGCGAGCGCATTTCGCTTCTTCATTGGGTAGGCAGTTGTGGCGAACCCTCTTTTTCTTTGAATCGGCGAACGTGCCTATTGGCACTCCTTTTGACTGATTTCCTCTCGTTGAGGAGTCAATGGATGACGTGTCTGTCTTTACTGTTTCTATGCTGACGTGTTCTTTCATCAAATTTTCACATACAACAATTGGTTTGTTAGCAGTTAATGATTAGTTGTTGCTAATTGTTTTGATTGCAAATAAGAAGTTGTCATTATGTTATATTATGTGTTATAGCCCCGAATCCCATAGCAGTAGTTCGGAGTTAGAAATGTATTCGGAGTCGTTGATTTGAATCCCGGAATCAAGAAACTTACAAAAACAAGCTAGAAGCTACATTTGTGGGATAAGTTCAAGCGACTCAAAAACGTCAAATTCAAAATAATTTGTGGTATATTCATTTTCTTTCCTTTTCATCACGACTGATGCATCCTCAACAAATCAGAGGAAATGTAAATGTAAACGGGAAGTGCTCACCATTGCACTGAAGTAGTTAAAACACCTTGGTAAATTTCCAGAAAGGTGAGAAGGCAAAGTTCCGCTGGTTAAACACCGTGAAGTTACCACCCATCTGTAATCAGAAGCAACAAGCAGTATCGCATAAAGCTCAAACGGATAACAAAACTGAATAAGATTTGTTGAGATTAGTTTGTTAAAAGATAATTAACAACAATTAATCTCTGTTAGTTAGAGTTAGCTGATGTGGGTACTCAGTTACTGTAAATATAAGTCAACGTTAGTTAAGCATGTTGAAAAACAGAGCTCTTGACTGATCTTGAGCTAGCTATTAGTAAAATGGTCGAATAAAATGCCTTCGCTTATTATATATAGTACTCCACTTGATGATAATATTACAATAAAAGACACAAGTACAAACTTTGAAATGCCTAGAAACATTTTCTTACAATATTACCAATTATTTCACCAAGTCGATCCAAAAAACGACAGTACATATACCTCCATCTTTTATTGACAATCAAAGGACCAATCAAACTCCAAAAACCCACTACAAATCCAAGTGCCATGCTTTCATAGAACCAATCTACTTCGTGTTCTCCATCATTTTCATTGTGCCCTGGTGTTGGAGAAGTACAATTCTTAGGAAGTGGGGATCCACAAAGTTCATTGTCCATAAAACAAGTTGGATCAAAAGTTTGTATCTGAGTACTCGTAGGAATCTTCCCAATCAAGTTGTTATTGGATAAGTTCAAGTAACTCAAAAAGTTCAAACTTGAAATACTTTGTGGAATTTCACCGGAAAAATGATTCCAAGAGAAATCAACGGACTCCAATGATTTCATAGCACCAAAATTTGCAGGAATTTTTCCAATAAAAGAATTGTATGACAAAATCAACGACTGGAGGGCTGCGAGACTTGTCACTTCAATAGGAATCTCTCCTGAAAAATTGTTTTTGGAAAGGTCTATGATTCTCACCAAATTCAGAATGGTGTTATACTCGGCCATTTTCCCTTTCATCACAAGTAATGCATCCTCTGAAGCAGAACCAGAACTTGAATTGGTTTGATACCATATGCTATTTGCTCCATTTGATGAGTCCATTGTCACCATGGCGCTAATGTTACTAATGCATCTTGGTATGGATCCTGAGAGATTATTATGAGCAACATCTAGGATTTGTAGAGAAGCTAGATTGCAAAGTTCCCTTGGTAAAAAGCCATGAAACTTATTTGACCGAAGGTTGAGAATCAACATACTCGACAACCTTTCTCCTATCCATATTGGAATGGTTCCAACAAGCTCATTTTCACCAACATCAAGTGTTTCTAGCTCTGTACAATTTCCAAGTGATGCAGGTATTGTCCCGGAGAGATTGTTTTTGCGAAGACGCAACGATCGAAGCTCACTCAAGGTTCCCATAGAGATTGGAAGGTTTCCAGTAAATTTATTAGTACCCAAATCCAAGATCATTAAGAAGGGCCAAATCTTCCAACAATCAGGTAATTCTTCTGATAAAAAATTGCCTCTTAGTTTTAGAATTTCTATTTCCTGTGACTCATGCATCCTATGACATACAAAATGAGAAATGGATCCTGAAAACTTATTGTTGGAAAGATCAAAAACATATTTGGGATATATAAGAGGCAATAAACCTGATAAATTATTTGAACTCAAGTTAAGTGAATCAAAACGAATTTCTTTAGTTAAAGATGGGAACTCCCCATGGATTTGATTATGAGAGAGACTTAAAGATGACAATTTGGTGAGATTTCTAAAATGAATTTTAGAAAGAGTTCCATTCAATTTGTTAGAGGAAACATCTAAATATTCCAATGAACAAAGTTCTCCTAAAGAAGACGGTATAGGACCCAAAATAGAATTATTCCTTAGACGAAAAGTGTGAAGATTTTTAAATTGCCCAAATTGATTTGTCAAAAAACCAAAAATTTGAGTACTACTCAAATCTAACAACTCTAGCTTATCCGAAAGACAACCCGAGAAAATATCTAAAATTTCGGAAATTGCTTGACACAATTTGACATATGAAAAAGAGATTGTTCTCAAGTTACAAAGTCTTCCAAATGATCTAGGAATTCTTCCTTCAAGTTTGTAATTGTACGAGAGATAAAGTCTTTCTATAGAAGTCAAGTTCACTATTGCACCAGAAATCATACCTTGCAAGTTATTACCCGACAAAGAAAGGTACTGGAGATGGGTAAGGCTGTACAACCACGTTGGTATTGAAGAATTGAAACTATTCCAAGATAAATCAAGATGTATCAGAGATGTCAAGTTTTGAAGTCCATCAGGTATTGGACCTTGCAAATAATTGTCACTCATGTCAAGAAAGTGCAGATGACTAAGACCAAAAACCCAACTAGGAATCAAGGGGTTACTCATGGTATATAGGCTGCTGGAAAGATCAAAGGTAACAAGAGATGAAAAATTAACAATGGACAGTGGAGGAAAGTGCTGAAGTTCACACCCAGCCAATTTCAAGACTTTCAAAGAAGGGAGTGTATTTATCTCAAGTAGCCAGTCAAAGGCTTTGCTAAGATTCACATAACTCAAATCAAGGTGTTCCAATAGAGGAAGAGAAGATAGCCAAAACAGATTCTCAGCTGAAAGGTAATCGTTGTAGTGAAGATCAAGGGTAACAAGAGATGAAAAATTAACAGTGGACAGCGGAGGAAAGTGCTGAAGTTCACACCAAACCAATTTTAAGACTTTCAATGAAGGGAGTGTATTTATCTCAAGTAGCCAATCGAAGGCTTTGCTAAGATTCATATAACTCAAATCAAGGTGTTCCAATAAAGGAAGAGAAGATAGCCAAAAAAGATTCTCAGTTGAAAGTGAATTGTCCTCATAATAATTATAACTGAGATCAAGATATTGAAGATTGGAGAGATTCCCAAACTGGTGAGGAATCATACCTGAAAATCCAGCTCTAGAGAGATTAAGGAATGTTAAACTCTCCATAGAACCAAGAAATCTAGGAATCTGAATTCCTCTGAAATCATTATAGCTTAAATCCAAGTAATTCAAATGCTTTAAATCAAGCAAAGAGGGATTCAACTTACCACCCAATCTTGATCTCTCATAGGCATCATGTTCAGCTTCCCAATCTCCATACAAAGAAGTGAAATACTCCGTATGGGGATTTCCAAGGTGGAGCTCAAGCACATGGCCTGTGATGTTGTCGCAGACGACACCAGCCCATTTACAACAATCTCCATCACCACCAATCCAAGAGTCAAGCCGGTTGGAAGTATCATTGAGTTCTTGCTTGAACATTAGAAGTGCTTTTCTCTCAGTTTCGATGCAACCCACATTAGAAGTACTTCCATTGCAGAAGCTAACATTGATGGTTGCTATGGAAAGTAATTCGAAGAAAAGGAAGGAAATAAGAAAACTCACGCTAGGCTTCATTGCAAGTACTTATGACAAAGTTTTAAGTGTGCATAAGAATATTATCAAAGCTACCTATTTATAATGTCATATCCTCTTGTTAATATGAAATTAATTATTTTCTACATAAATTAAATTATTAGGAAATTTCCTTCACTATTACTTTTCAATCAAGATGTTAATTTAAAGAGACATTTAACTACTAATATATAGGTCCCATTTTGACCAATATTAAAACTTTGATTTTTCTATACCCTTTAGTCTCTTTCAAATTTTCATATTTCCACTTCCAACTAATATATTGGTTCCTATATGAATATAAATATATCAACACTTAAATTAGCTCTATAAATACTTCAAATACTTGGGAAATTAATTAAATTAAATATTACACACTCACAATAGTGTCCAGACAATCTTGTTTATATTAAAGTTATTTTAGTTTGTTTTATAATTTGAAAAAAAAAATGTTTATATGAGAAAACAGTGTAAACATGGAGGTCTAGATGATCTTTGTCTAAATTATTTAACAATTTCCGGTTACATTTAACAGGTATTTGGGAATTGAGATGAGAGGAAGTGATGCAAATCATTTTCTAATATTTTGTTTTCTTTTATTTTAGCAGAATTATCACATCAATTCTTCCCTTGATTTTTTCAGATTACTAACTCAGTAGATATTAGAATACTGAGAATGTTGTCCCCAAAGCCATCCAAGAAACAACAATAATTAAATCTCCAGTCCAAAAGCATTCATAGAACAAGTTTTTTGCATGTTAATTTGAAGGAAATTTCCTTCATTATTAATATTCAATCAAGATATTTGAGGAGATTAAGACAGTCAACTACAATTTGCTACCTCATATTGACTTTTAAAGCTCTGATCTTTTTGTATCTTTAATTTGCTACCTCACATTTGTTTTCGGATTGCATCAAGGACTCTCACAAGTTGAGCGAAAAAGAGAGAGTTTTTTTTTTTTTTTTTTTTTTTTTTTTTTTTTTTTTTTTACTAGATGAGGTTGGTTTGGTGGTAAACTCCTCACACCTATGCCATAAGGTTGTGGGTTCGAATCTTCCCCCTTCCCCCAAAACCCCTTGAATTTATGTAATATTTAAAAAAAAAAAAAAAAAGAGATTTTTATTTTTATCTTTTTTAACTAAAATATTTCGAGATCTAATCAGATGATGGCCTATTTTTTTCAAGTACTAGAACTATTTTTTTTTTTTTTTTAATTTTCCTATATTTCTCTCATTTTCCAATACCTTCATATTTAGACTAGCCGGTTGAAAGGATCATAGCTAAGATCTTGCTTGAAGCTTTTCTCTCACTTTGGACACAACCCACATGAGAACTTCCATTGCAGAAGCTAAAATTGATGTGCTTTATAGACTTTTAGTGTCTTAACATGATCACTTGAATATCAATTTGGAATCAAATTTGAGGAAATTGTAGGAAATTTCGTTGATTATAACTTTTCATCAAATATTGAACACGATTAATTGCTATAGGTCCCAATGAGTTTCCTCGTAATAGTGGAGAAGACTCCAAGTCAACTAAAAAAAAAAAAAACTTTTTATTTTAAATTTCTATATACTTGTCTTGTCTAAAATTTCTTATATAAGAATAAAAAGAAAGATAATCGATCACTTTTGAAGGAAAAGATACGATTACTTAAAATTAAGGGAAGACTAGCACTATTATGTATCATCATCATTGTTGCTTTTTGAAAATATCATCATTGGTGTTTTCTTTCCCTATTCAAAAGCATGTGTTCATATATATTGAGTTTTTCTCCCATTTTACGTATAGAGTTTTTAATTTTGTCATGATGATGTCAACCTCTCTTGAATTTATATCCTCTAAAATCTTATCTTCAATATTTGAAGTGGATTTGTTCAATTGATGGTTTGAATGCGTCAAAAAATAGAGAATAATCAAAATTACAAATAATTGATGTCCACTAACTTTTAATTTCAAGTTATAAAATAACGAGCACAAGAGATTGTAATTAACATTTGACAATATCATAAAATAGTACAGTTGTTATATATAGTATTTTTTTTTTCTAGAGAAAATAACATAGAAATTCGTTTAATTATTAATTTTTATTTTAAAAACAAAATTTCCGACTAAGCAAGAAGAGAAGAATTCGTGGAGGAGAGACAGAAAAATGTGTTTTGTTTTTGTATTTTAATCTAACACCGGGTCATAAATTTTTCCGATATCAAACAAAATCAATTCTTATAAATATGGTCCAGATGCAATTCACAATATTTCACACTCACACCGAGAATGTGACGATTTTAGCTATATGAGTATAGATATATTGGTTCATATATGAGTATAGATATATCAACACTTAAATTAGCTCTATACATACTTCAAATACTTTGGAAATTAATTAAATTAAAAAATTACACACTTACAATAGTGTCCTGACAATCTTGTTTATATTAAAGTTATTTTAATTTGTTTTATAATTCGAAAAAATAATGTTATTAAGAGAAAATAGTGCAAATATGCAGGTCCAAATCATTTGTGTGTAAATTAACAATTTCCAGTTACATTTAGCAGGTATTTGAGAATTGAGATGAGAGGAAATGATGCAAATCATTTTCTAATATTTTGTTTTCTTTTCTTTTAGCAGAATTGTCACATCAACTCTTCCCTTTCAACCACACACAAAACTAATGGACTCAGCAAATATCAGATTACTGAGAATGTTGTCCTGAAAGCCATCCAAGAAACCACAATAATTAAATCTCCAGCCAGTTAATTACAGTCCAAAAGCATTCACATAACAAGTTTTCTGCATGTATTTAATTTGAAGGAAATTTCCTTCATTACTAATATTCAATCTAGATATTTAAAGAGATTAAGACAGTCAACTACGATTTGCTACTTCTCATTTGCTTGTGGATTGCATCATGGACTCACAAGTCAATCGAGAAAGAAAGAGAAAGAGATTTATAATTTTGTCAATTACAATTTGCTACCTCTCATTTGCTTTTGGATTGCATCGTGGACTCATAAGTCAATCGAGAAAGAGAAAGATATTTTTATTTTTTTTAACTAAAATATTTCAAGATCTAACGAGACGATGGCCTATTTGATCAACCTAACAATTGTTTTTTTCGTCTTTATATTTTTTATATTTAATATAAAAATAATGTATTAATTATAATATATTATTTTATTTTTTTCACGGGGTCATGGATGCCCCCTAACTTTTGCTGGTAAAAACAAAGTTTAAGTGCGCATAAGAATATGGAATTATTTTATGCATAAATTAAATTATCAGGAAATTTTCTTCACTATTACATTTCAATCATGATATTAGCTCTTGACCGATCCCTTTTGAAATTCCATTGTAGAAGCTAAAATTGATGTGCTTTATAGAGTTTTAGTGTCTTAACATGATCACTTGAATATCAATTTGGAATCAAATTTGAGGAAGTTGTAAGAAATTTCGTTGATTATAACTTTTCATCAAATGTTTCCTTGTAATAGTGGAGAAGACTCCAAGTCAACTAAAGAAAACATTATTAAAAAAAAAAAACAAAAAAAAAAAACTTTTTATTTTTAATTTCTACATGCTTGCTTTCTGTTATATTTCTTATATAAGGATAAAAAGATAGATAATCAATCACTTTTGAAGGAAATGATACGTTTGCTTAAAATCAAGGGAAGACTAACACTATCACATATCATCATCATCATCTTGCTTTTTGAAAATATCATTTGTGTTTTCTTTTGAGTTTTTCTCCAATTTTATGTATAGAGTTTTTAATTTGTTCATGATGATGTCAACCTCTCTTGAATTTATATCCTCTAAAATCTTATCTTCAATATTTGAAGTGGATTTGTTCAATAGATGGTTTGAATGCGTCAACAAAAAAAAAAAAAAAAATTAGAGAATAATCAAAATTACAAATAATTGATGTCCACTAATTTTTAATTTCAAGTTATAAAATAACGAGCATGATAGATTGTAATTAACATTTGACGATATCATAAAATAGTACAGTTATTATATATAGAATTTTTTTTCTAGAGAAAATAACATAGAAATTCGTTTAATTATTAATTTTTATTTTAAAAACAAAATTCCTGACTAAGCAAGAAGAGAAGAATTCGTGGAGGAGAGACAGAAAAATGTGTTTTGTTTTTATTTTTTAATCTAACACTGGGTCATAAATTTTTCCGATATCAAACAAAATCAATTCTTATAAATACGGTCTAGATGCAATTCACA
Source organism: Acer campestre (assembly GCA_954870605.1). Taxonomy (NCBI): domain Eukaryota; kingdom Viridiplantae; phylum Streptophyta; class Magnoliopsida; order Sapindales; family Sapindaceae; genus Acer; species Acer campestre. Next base: position 49,321,286 of record OX940801.1, on the reverse strand, counting down.
ATATATATTTCACACTCACGCCGAGTCTGTGACGATTTTAGCTATATGAGTATAGATATTTTGGTTCTATATTAGTATAGATATATCAACACTTAAATTAGCTCTATACATACTTCAAATACTTCGGAAATTAATTAAATTAAAAAATTACACACTTATTATAGTGTCCAGACAATCTTGTTTATATTAAAGTTATTTTAATTTGTTTTATAATTCGAAAAAAATAATGTTATTAAGAGAAAATAGTGCAAATAAGCAAGTCCAAATCATCTGTGTCTAAATTAATAATTTCCAGTTACATTTAGCAGGTATTTGAGAATTGAGATGAGAGGAAATGATGCAAATCATTTTCTAATATTTTCTTTTCTTTTCTTTTAGCAGAGTTATCACATTGACTCTTCCATTTCAACCACACACAAAACTAATGGACTCAGCAGATATCAGATTACTGAGAATGTTGTCCCGAAAGCCATCCAAGAAACGATAATAATTAAATCTCCCGCCAGTTAATTACAATCCAAAAGCATTCATAGAACAAGTTTTCTGCATGTTAATTTGAAGGAAATTTCCTTCATTACTAATATTCAATCAAGATATTTAAGGAGATTAAGACAGTCAACTACAATTTGCTACTTCTCATTTGCTTTTGGATTGCATCGTGGACTTACAAGTCAATCGAGAAAAAAAGAAGAAGAGATTTTTATTTTCATTTTTAATATTGTATTAATTCCTCTTGTTAATATGGAATTATTTTCTGCATAAATTAAATTATTAGGAAATTATCTGCACTATTACCTTTCAATCATGAAATTAGCTCTTAACTACTTTATATATAACCGATCTCAACTGCAGGACATTAATTTCATGAAATTGGAAAATATAACCGATCTCAACTGCAGGACATTAATTTCCTATAATAATAATTGTTTTCGGTTACTTATAACGATTGATCTCATTGGAATTTCAACATATAGAACATTGACTGACTGATATTAGAATCAAAAATGAATATAACATAATCTATGAATTAATTGGTGTTATGTGGAACAGAGGAAATGATTCTCTTGAAAGAAGCAAGCATTTGGTGTAGTTTTACATTTATAATTATCACAAACTCAAAAAAGATTTGGAATTGGCAATATTCATGTGCTATGCATTTGTGTCCACCTCCACCACATAGCATTGTGAATCCAATAAATACAACCTCAAATCTTTTGTAATTTTTAACCAAACTTATCAAGACAATCAGGCCCGGCCCTAGGGCAGCCCAGTGAAGCAACCACCCAGGGCCCTCGATCTTTAAGGGCCCCCAAATTGTAAAAAAAAAAAAAAAATGATTTCAAATATAATTCATTTATGATTTTAAATTAACAAACTCATAAATGAGTTTAAAATAGGCCCATCAAACATATAATTTTTTTAAACTAGCAAACTCATAAATGAGTTTAAAATATGCCCACTGAACATATTTTGTTTAAGAAAGGCTCACAAATTATAAAACCCAATTATCATAATATGCAACTCTTGCTCTTTCCATTCTCTACAGTTGTTGGCTTTACAAAAATTGGCATAATATGCAACAACTAATAAACTAAAACATCTAAAAAGAAACCAAGCAATAAACAAGTTGCAATCTAAAAGGGTATCAACTAATGGCTAAAAAGATTGAAAATACCTGAAAGATTAGGCCAACGATGGTCGTCCCCGTCTTGAAATACGATGGGGAATTATGGCCTTTCTTCGAAAGCATATCATTCCTTCTACACAGATCGAATGAGAATCCGCCACTGGGAGGAAGCTCTACCACTGCTGCCTTCGACATTTTGAATTTCACAAAAAAATCTAACCACTTGAAAGACATGAAATAAAACAAAAGCTCCATAAACACATAAATACCACATACATTCAACCAAACAAACTAAAAAGCAATAAACCAAAAGCCAGTTATAACTCAAAAAGGTAAATTTTTTAAAGTCCAATCGATCATAGAAAACTATCAACGGCGTCGTTCAAGTTAGTGGTGTCAATATGGGCCGGCCCGGCCCACATGTGCCGTGCCTAATGAGCCCATTTATGAAAACAGGCTTGGCCTGGCACGGCACAGGAATTGGCCGGGCCGGGCCGGGCCGGCCTGTTTTCATAAATAGTAGGCCCGGCACGTGCCACATGTGCCGGGGCGGGTCGGCACGTGCCATATTAATTTTTTTTTTTTTTAACTTCAACAGTAAAAAAAAAAAAAAAAAAAAAAAATTAACTTTCAGCCTGGTGGGCTTGGCCCGCCGGCCTGTTGGCCCGTTCCGGGCCGGCCCGCCAGGCCATAAAATGTGACCCGGCCCAGGCCACACTGTGGGCCGTGCCTGGCCCGGCCCGCGCTACAAGCAGGCCGTGCCAGGAACGGCCCGCCAGTCTGGGCGGGCTGGCCGTGCCGGGCCCTCCAGGCCCGGCACATTTTGACACCACTAGTTCAAGTTCGTATTCACAGAAACCGAAATAATCTTAAAATTAATTAAAAAAAGCCGAGAAAACCGAATAATGGTAATGTGCAGAAAACAAACCCTAATAATATGTGAATCAGTAAATGCAACTTACAAGAGCTTGAAGACGCGACGATCGGTGAAAAATCTGTGTGATGGATCTCTCTGAGAGAACTGGTAGGCGTAGAAGAAGGCTTTGAAGCTTAAAACAACTGAGACTTGGAGAATAAGAAACAGAGAGGATTTCTACTCTGGTTAATTTTTGGTAATTTCGATTTTATTTAAATCTAATGTGTAATTAATGTAAAATTTTAGCTGCGTTTACTGTTCTTTTATAATGTTTTTGCTATTAAGTCCTTCGGTAATATTTAATTTCGCAATTCTTGTTCGAAGTATGAAATTATTTCCATTTGGTCCTTTTGTCTTTGTATAATAATATATATATATATAAAAACTAAAATAATTGTCCGGTCCAGTCCAGTTAAATATGGGTCCTTACCGTTTTTAACTGATTAATTGGGTGCATTTAGTAATTGGGCTGTCAAATGATATTATCAGGCCCAGTCCAGTTATTGTAAACAAAACAAATAAAGAGAAAGAGCGAGATGGTGACGTGTACTGGCACGTCATCGAAATGGAGACATTTTCTGACATGTGTGCTGGATGATGTGGCTTTCTCGTTAGTATAATAGAGTGACGTGCTCACACACGTCAGCGAAAATGTGGTGACGTGTCTGGAAACTTTACTGTCGGAGAAAAAGGAAAGAGAAGTCGAAACCAAGTGGAGCAGCCGCGCAATTAACAAGTTTGAATCATCAATTTTCGATTGACCCTTATTTTTCATTCACCGAATTTGATATTCAAACTTTCCAATCCAAAATTTCATCAAAAATCAGTCACTGCCGGACAGTTTTCGGTGATGGGTTGTCGTAAAACAACTCATTTGAGGCTGACGAACTGGCTGACTGGGTTGTGATGAAAATCGAGTTTTGAGTCCAAATTTGGAGAATGTTAAGGTTTTGATGTGCAATGGTGTGTGGGGTGTTGATGTTTGGTTGCAAGAGGGTGTTTGCCGTGGAGACTGCAAGCTTTCTCACGTTTTGAGAGTGTTTAAAGAGCCCTGGATATGATTGATTTTGCCACCGTTTCTGGGGTTGCCTGCGTTTTTTTCGATGGCTGAGACCTCGATCACTAGGGCTTTGGCCATGGAAGGTATAAAGTTCTTGACTTTATATGTGAATTCATTCGTGTTGGTTGAATGTTTTATGTTCAATTGTGTTGTATGCATATTTGAATTGAATGTTGATGTTGTAAGTGTTTACAATGACTTTAAAGAGCAAGGATTGATTTTGGCAGCGCTTTATGGGGTTGTCTGCGTACTTTTCGATGGCTGAGACTTCGACGATCACCATGCTTTGGCCATGAAAGGTATAGAGTTCTTGACTTTATATGTGAATTCATTTTAGTTGGTTGAATGTTTTATGTGTAATTGTATTGTCACAACTTATGCATATTTGAATTGAATGTTGAGGTTGTAAGTGTTTGCAATGGCAGTGATGTTTCTCGATTTTTGACAACTATCCCTATTCCTTGATGTTATTGTAACTGGTTTCATTATCTTGAGATTGTGTTTGTGGATCCTTTCTTATTGTAGTTTCTATTTGTGTACTCAGCGTGGTAAATAAATATTGGAGCCAATGTATCAGTCTCAGAGGCATCAACAGCAATATTTGGCGAAGCCGGTATTGAGTAAACTAATGACTGTATGTATATGCTTCCGTACTCTCCCTCTCGTATAAATGGTGGGAATAGGATAGTTTTCCAAGCTGCATATGATGTTAGGTTTTCATCTAATTGATTATGTTTTCTCCTAGTTAAACAAAGTAATTGTCCGGTTGATGATGAAACTCATGCTGAAACAAGCATAGTTTGTCTGCATATTTTTGATTCAATTTCTTTAACGGGTTTTTCGTTTCTGGAATTATATTAGGTTGTCATTCTGAAATTACTCTGAAAAGTAATTCCATTCATCGAGCTACGGAGGTTGTGAGTGTAGTTTCAATGTCAAGCTTCTTGGTGACAAGACTATCTTATTCATTGAGGAGTATTGTACATTTGGAGGAGGAGGATGGCAGTGTTAGATACCATGTTTTTGAGTTCAAAGCACTATGTTCAGACCTAATTGTTCATTCAATTTGCCAAAATCCCCTGCTTTACTATGGGAATCTGCACTACTGAATCATGCTGCTTATCCGCTAACCGCTATGTAGTTATACTCACCTTTTGAATCTCTCATATATAATTTTTTACCTTTTAGTTTCCTTTTGGTCCAAAAGAAATGGCTTCAAACAACATTTTTGAATATTGGCCTTTGAATGACATAGTTTTATTTGGAGGAATAGTTAACTTTTTTTTTATTCATTTGCCAGTATCATACCGGATATCAAGAGCAAATGTCTCATTGGCCTGAGCTGCTAGTTAATATTATCACAAAATGGCTGAAAGGTGGCAGCCTTTCTTTAGTTGTTGCGGATTTTTGCTATGGTAAGGTTTTGTCGAACTCTATAAAACATTGCTAGATTGAAATGGACAATTACTACTGTTATGGCCGGCCCTGAAGCCAATAATACAAGTACAAAACATGTATACAGAGAGTTAAAAACAAACAAGTCAAAAGATGACCAAGAATATGAAGATTTGGCAGAATCCCAAAAAAAAAAAAACAGTAGATGATGAAAGACCAACCCACACTCCCATTTTCTCTTTGTCTGCAATAAAACTCCCAACACAAACACGACCCCATGAAATGAATCATGAATGGAAATTAAACAGACATCATGATATTGCTCCATATATTTCAGATTTTTCAGGTCTTTAATGGCAGCCCATTTCACTGAGAAGATGTTTTTTTTTGGCTTCTATTAATAGCTAGTAAATAGTAATCTGTCTGTCTGTCTGTCTGTCACACACATACACACCACCCACACATTACTTGTCTTTTCCAACAAGCAAGCAAGCACACAGACATAATGTGAAGAGACCAAGGGTGCGTTTGGTATGCGGGACAGGACGGGACGGGACGAGACAATTTTCTCTTGTCCCGCGTTTGGCGCTCTATTAACATGGGACGGGATGGGACAAGGTGGGACAAAAAACCCAAAAACTTGTCCCACCTAAATAGGTCGGCCAGACTTGTCCCATGCATGGGACAAGTCTGGAAAAGACATTTTTGCCCTCAATTCTTCCAAAAATTACCAAAATACCAACTATAAAATAAGACTCAAACCCAATTTCATGCTTCTCTCTCTCTGAAACCCACCCATCTCACATTCTCATGCTTCTCTCTCTCTCTCTCTCTCGCTCTCTCTCTATCTCTCTTCTTTAGCCGACCGCCGACGGTGAGGAGCAAAGATCTCCGTCTCTCCAGCTTGTCTCTCCTTCCGTTCGACCTTCGATTTTGGAGGTGGTGACCGGAGATGATTTCGATTTTGAGAAATCGATTTAGGGTTCTTGATTTGGGGGTTTTCGATTTGGGGGTTCTCGATTTGGGGGTTTTCGATTCCTGATAGTGGCTGGGTTCGTGAGGTTGATGAAGAAGAGGTTTGATGAAGAAGAAATTCGATGTTCCTGATTTTTCTTCGATTTTGAAGAAGTGCTTCGATTTTCCAGATTTTTCTTCGATTTTCCAATTTTATTTATTTATTTATTTATTTATTTATTTTCAGATTTTGTGTATATAATGATGATTATAGATTAATGAAGAAGAGGTTTGATGAATATCTCAGAATTTGTTTTCAATTTGATTTTGATTTGATGAAGATTTAGATGCTGTTTGAATCTAATTTGATGTGTTTAAGATTTTGATAAAGATTTCGAATTTAAGTAAAAAAAAGGTTGATCTTCCAGTAAAAAAATGGTTGAATCAGATGTTGGTGGAGAGTGGAGACCAATCTCCAGATTGGATCTCCACCGTCCATCATGATTGATGGATGGTGGAGATCCAATCTGGAGATTGGATCTTCACCTCAATTTATATATATATATATGTTTTCATTTTTCAGTTTGTGTTTTTTTGTGTGGGTAAATTCTATTTAATCTTCACCATCCGTCACGAATATGAATGGTGGAGATAAATTTTTAAAAATATATTTTAAGAATATTTTGAAAATTTATTAATTTGATTCCAACTATTATCTTAAATAATCTTATAAAATTATTAATTAATAATATTTTTCAATCACAATAGGGGCATTTTGGTTATTTGAACCTCTTATCCTGTCATGTCCCAACCATACCAAACGTATAATAGTACAGTCTACAGTTCTGTCCTAGGCATTCTAAACACAATACGGAACAACATGTCCTGTCCGTCCAGTCCCGTCCCATCCTACCTTGTCCTGTCCCATGTCTGTACCAAACGCACCCCAAGTGCATGGCATCCACTTTTGACAACTTGTCTGTACCAAACGCACCCCAAGTGCATGGCATCCACTTTTGACAACTTTTTTATTTGAATGAATGAACTAAATTCATAACAAAGATAAAAAAGTTATCTATCTTTCATTTTTTGATCGGTTTTTTTTTTTTTTTTTTTTTTTTTTTTTTTTTCGAAATGGTCCTGAAAAATTTTATAGATTTGGTTTTGTAATGTTAGAAATCGAAGTAAAACTTTTTATTTAACTTTGTAACGTTAAATATGTACCAAGGGTCTAAGATCCGCTACAAGGAAAAGAGGCTATTACTGCACCTATTTTGCCACGTATGGACATCTGTAGCAAATACACCAGCCACCACCCTTGGTAAACAAAGGAAAAAATATATATTTGCATAGTGTGCTGTAGTTTGACAGGTGTGCTAAACTCAGCTACACGCCTACACCAGCCACCACCCTCAGCCTTCCTTTCCTCCTCGTCGGCGTCGCCTCATCTCGTCACTGGTCGCCGGTCTGCAGCAGCAGGACTACTTGTAAGTCTTCTTTTCTTTGAAAATCTCCTTCGCTGTTTTTTTAAAGAGTCATCTTCTAGTTTTTATTTTTACATTCGCTCGTATTTCAGAGATTGATGTCAGAGAATCCACCATAAAAGCTTGCCACTCCAATTTCTCTGAATCAGAACATTAGAGAGAAACAAGACTGACGGAAATGGACGACGTGAGAATACTGGAATCAGAGAGGCACCAGATTGAGCAGATTCGAGAGCTCGAGTTCGAGGAATTGTAGGTTGAAGAAGTCGATGATCTTCAGGACTCATCCGACTACGACCGTGACGTCACGTAAGTGACTTGTCGCGATAAACTCCGTCTCTTTGCTTTACCTTTCGTAATTTCATTGGACAATTATCGTGCCGTTAATTGGCTAATTTTTTTCCCTTCAACACATTTTTTCTGAGACCTAGATTCATAATTTGAAGCTTATATTTGCTTCAATTTGATGGAAATGTTAAAGTTGTTAAAATTTGATAGTAGAATGTGCAGTATTTGTTATTACGTGAACGATTTTGAACTTATTTAAAACTTATGTGAACGATTTTGTGATTACTATTTACTAACCTTTTTTTTTTAATGGTTTTAATATTTTAAGTTGTGCTCACTCCTCCGGTGAACATACTTTCTACACCTGTTTGGCTTCTTGCACACCTATCTTGGTGGTAAGCATAATATGTTGTGAGCTTGATAATATCTATGTTTTTAAAGCTGCGTTCAATTGTCAATAAAAAAAACAGAGAAAAACAAGCTTTCAATTTTATCAAGTGTTTGTTCATTTGAATCACTTCATTGCAATTTTCTTCATTTTTGTAACTATTTTTTCAATTGGAATGAGGTCTTAATGGCAGATATACCAGAATAATTTACTGGCATTGCCCTCATGGATCCTGATAGATGGCTTGGTTCAAAATGGAGATGTCAATTGGTATGAATTTGTTATAGAGTTCGTTTATGTTTTAAATATTTTAGCATATAAGTTTCCAGTCTTTTGAGTGCAGACCGTGCGGTACACACCATCTTCTCTCTATTTTTCATCTGTGTGTTAGTGAATAATTTGGTTTGATTATTTGACTATGTTGTGAGGATTTGACACCATAAGCACCTTATTATATAATATGGAGATCATTTCTAAATTTTTCAGTAAGATTACCCTCATTGTTTCTCTTAGTCCTGCAATGGCATGCTCTCCTGCTCTCAATATGCAAGTATAGTGACATTAGTTATTGATGCAATGATAAGATTGTTAGCTGTGTCTTGTTTGGTCTCTCGGCTGTTTGTTTCTGCTGTTGTTTTTGCTGCTGCTTTTGTCGGGTTGGGGCTTGTCCTGTGGGGGGGCTTTGTGTTGTGGGGTTTTGGGTGTTTTTTTTTCCTTTCTTTTGCTGCGTTGTCAAATTTCAGTGACAGTGGTTTGGGTGTTGTCACCTCTGTCACGGTTTTTTGATTTGATGGGCTTTGCCTGTGTTTGTTTGGTCTTTTGACCTCTTGAATAACATTTGCCTTTCAAAAAAAAAAAAATGCAAGTATAGTGACATTAGTTATTGATGCAATGATAATTTGGCGAAACAGTACATACCAGTAGGATCTAGTATGGTTGCTTATGACTCCGTGAGAAAATACTAAAGATAATTGTGTATCTTTAAAGGATGAAAGTTCAAGCATGCATGTAATCCCATAAACAAAATCTTGTATAGTGGGAGTATTCTCCATGCCCTTCTCTTGTTTTATTTTTTGGTCAATTTATAAAATGATAATATAAATTTTACTTCTTCCAGCAAATTGAAGTAGAATAGAATTATTTGGCTATTGTGTTAATGTGTTTTATTTTTTCTCTTTAAGTGGATGTCTAACTCTAAATTGGATTTTGTTATTGGTGACTGTTGTGACTGTGGCTTTTCTAGCAACCCTAATGCTATTGGAGGTAGATTCTATAACTACTGCTTTCAATCGTAATTGCTTTATTATTTTTTGTTACCGTATCTCTATATTATATAATTGGAAATTCCGTAGTGTTAATAATTGAAGATATCATAATTGCCTACAGAGAAACAAACGTCACTATTATATTATTTTGGAAGATTGTGGTGATGCGTGTGATTGTGGAGGATACAATATTGCCGATCCGTCCAACCTTGAAGATTCAAGTTCTTGGTCATTTAATCGGAAGCTTTATTGCGTGACCTAAAAGCTATGTTATCTTCGATTAGATTTTAACATATTTTATAGTAGTAAATTGCTGTGGGTTTTTATTTATTTATTCATTTGAAGAATAATTTGGGTTTACAAGACCAACCCACACCCCCATTTTCTCATGTCTGCAATAAAACTCCCAACACAAACACAAGCTCATGAAATGAATCGTGAATGGATATTGCTCCATATAATTCATATCATTTAATGTGAATTCAATGATATGTAAAGTTGAATGTTGATATATGTTGCCACCAGCCACATTTATGACCTAAGGTACATTTAAAAAATAATGGATAGTATCATTTCATAGAGAAAAGAAAACATAGTTGAAGTTCAAAAAAAAAAAAAAAAAAAGAATACAAAAAAACCAAATCTTTTGTGTCTAAGATTTAGAAGGAAAAAAAGAGTGAATATGAATGGTACTTGAGCTAACATATCTTTTGTGTCTCCTAAATTGGTAGAATTGGTGGCTTGGTGGAAGGCAAAAAAAGTGCATTGAAACATAAACGATAAAAATAAAAAGTAGTCTTGTAAATTTGATTGTCTTGTACATTCACTCATAGCTTAAGTGGTTGTGCATTTCCATTCGGCAACTATGATAAAGGTTTAAATCTCACATTTATATATAAAGTCACATAGTGCGGGAGACACTTCCCTATAGTGAGAGTTGCTTTTCACATTGTGCTTAAAGTGGTTGATTTCGTCAGTTTTTGGCATACCCTGACCCGATTGGTATAAGACTTAAAAAGAAGAAAAAAAATGATTGATTGCCTTAGTACTAATTACCCCCCTCGTGCATTTCATGTAATGATGTATAATTGTATATTTGTATCCATTTTTCAACTAGTAGAGACGTATTACAGGTAGATCTCTTATAACCATTAATTAACTAAACTTTTAAACAGATATGGGAACCTGATAGATATAGAATCCAATAAGAAAAGTAAGGCAGAACAAAGGGGAAAAAAAGATATCAGAATGCAATTAGTGTCTGGAAAAACTCCATTATGTTAAAAACACAATCTTTAAGCTATTTATGCGATTTCTAAACACCATCTTGTGGTCCCAACATTCATTTGAAGAATAATTCCATTTGCAAATTGAGTTTCAAATTTATGAATAACATTTTTTTAATTAATTAAAACAACAGGAAAATTATGGTTTAAAGTAGACAAAAAATAATTACCAATCACCTAATTAGAAAAGTTCAAAAAGATCATTACTTACACATCATCAACTTATCAATCTGCTCCTTGATTGTCTCTGGATCCTTCTTCAAAATCCCCACGTCCCGCACGTTCTTCCTTTCTTTCTTGTTCTGTCAAACAGAAACAACTCAAAGTTAAACATGTTTATATTTGAACTCAAACCATGCATCAAAAGTCCAAACACCTCCATGCAAAACCAATTTCGATAACACGACATTATTTACCACAAATAACAAACCAGTGAATACCACTTCACTCATGAAAGCTATAAAACCTCACCAGAATTCACCACAATCAGTTCCAACAAAATCACCCACCAACATTTTGACATATCTCTATTCCCTCTAGTGGCCATATCAACCCGGGTTTCCAACCTTTAAAAAAAATACTAATAAGACTGTACGGGTCGCAAGCAACCAATTAACAGTTACCCAGTTCTTTATCCAAGTCCATATATCAAAACCCACATAATTTTCTAATGAATGCTACAATTTTTCATTTTCTCTCTGTTTTATACTTATAAAATTTAGCTAATTCACTACCTTCAATATATTCTTAAACTTAATAAATAAATAAAAGGATCAATAATTGTCTTTCTAAAACCCTTAATAAATAAATAAATAAATGTCGTCAACGTAGTGTTTGATATTGGTCGGTCTTAACAGACCCGATTTGTTTGTTGAGCATCAAATTATAAAAAAGAAATCACCATTCACGAGTCTATTGAGACGTGTCTAGATCGGATATTATATTCGCAACCCAAATAGTAATAAAATTTTACAATATAATGAAAATTTAAAGACATATTGACATATCTTCCTATTCCAATCAAAACCCATAAGACCAAATAACAACCGCACATCACAGTAGTACAGTACACACAAACCAATTGTAAATGACATAACTACCCTTGAAAGCAAACAAAGTTCAACACTAAACTACAGGGCAATTCGGGAATATCGTGAAAGTAGCGTTAAAGAAAGAAAATCGAATCAAAATCAAAGCACTCAACTTTTTATTACCTTTTCTAGGGTTGGGGTTTTTGGTGCAACAAAAAGGGATTTTTTTTTCTACGATTCGTTCACTATTGAAGAGTTTGTTTACAAAATCGGACGGTCCACAATTCGCTTGTTTGAGGGGTTTTTTTGGCGGTGATTGATTTGATTTGATCTCTCGCTCTCTCGCTCTCTCTCTGGGCTTTAGCGCACTGTGCCAGTTGAAATCCATGATCGTCAGCGTCTCATGGACCCCTCTCCAGTGCACGCCACTCCTCCAGTTGAAGAAGAAGATGAGTGGGGTATGTTATTACAATTCTGCCCTTTTGTTGTTTGTTTGGCTCGCGAGAAAAAAGCAGGGAGATTTGTCAGAAAGTTTGGATATTTATTTATTTTTTTTTTGTTTATTGATAGATATTGATCTAATTTGGGTCAGTTTTGGATATTTAAATTGTCGGTATTTTGAATTGAATCATGTTATCTGGGATTTTTGTTTTTTGAATTGATTTCAATTTTTTTATTGGTGGGCATGTTGATTTTGATTAAATTGGTTTGTTAGCAGTTAATGGTTAGTTGTTAATTGTTTTGATTGTAAATAAGAAGTTGTCATTATGTTTCAATTTTGAAATTTTTTTGTGGCTTGGAGAGAAGGGATGTGTTTTTGAAGTTGAAGTGATGATACTGTTATATTATGTGTTATAGCCTCGAATCCCGTAGCAATGGTTTGGAGTTAGAAATGAATTCGGAGTCATTGATTTGAATGCCTAAATCCCTGAATCAAGAAACTTACAAAAACAAACTAGATGCTACATTTTTTTTTTTTTCCGTGTGTTGCATTTTTATGAATAGTTAATCATATAATATGTAGATATGATATGTAAACTCTTCCGTTGTTTTACCTAATAAATGGTGCTACTGTGTATTTGGATCTTATTTGGTACATGAGAGGGTTGGCTGAAAGTCTCACCGTGTTTATCTTGTCTTATTTTGGAGGCAGCTGTTATTCGTTTCTGTTTACAGTGATTCGTTTGTGTTTAATATGTGGGTGACCTATCTTAATTGATTAATTGCTTCGGTGTAGTCTAATGTGCTTACTTCAATCTATGGCCTGTGATGCTTTGTTTCAGACACTGATGGATTTGTGATTCCAAGCTTGGGAATAGGAGACTCGGATCAAAGTAAAGCTGATGCTCTAGAAGAACAAAGCTGAAAACCTCCTTCTCCCAAGGTCTGTTGCAAGTCCTATATCTTTGTTTAGAAAATTGAAAGAAAAAAAATTAGTAATTAGACGGATTGCATTTCCGTGAAGCTTTAATCTTTATCGTGTGGATGTAAATATGTAATAGCACCTGATTAAATCTGTGCATTTGTTTATTATGCATTTCCAGGCTAAAAAGGAAGAGAACATTTATCTAGGGCCACATGGTGCTCCTCCTTCACAATCTAAGCAGCAGGAGCTGAACTGTTCTAGTTGCAAGCAGCGATTTAAATCCGGTTTAATTATGAGAAATCCATAGACTAACAATCTCATGGCACCAATTGTTTCAGGAATCCTTCCATTGAAAAAGTTGTGCGACAAATTCAATGACTGCAATGCTTCAAGATTTGTCACTTGGATAGGAATTTCTCCTGAGAAGTTATTTTTGGAAAGATCTAAGCTTCGTACCAATCTCAGAATGGTACTATATTCATTTTCTTTCCCTTTCATCACAAGCGATGCATCCTCACCAAATCCATTATACAAAAACAGAACACCAGGCAGAGGAAATGTAAATGTAGCCTGGTAAGTGCTTGCCATTGCACTGAAGTAGTTAAAACACCTTGGTAAATTTCCAGTAAGTTCTGCTGGTTAAACACCGTGAAGTTACAACAACAATCCCCATCTGTAATCCAAGAGATGTTGTACATCAGAAGCAACAAGCAGTATCGAAGTAAAGCAGTATCGAAGTAAAGCCAAGCTCAAACAGATAACAAAACTGAATTGTTGAGATTAGTTTGTTAAAAGAATATTGAACATATAAGTCAACGTTAGTTAGTTAAGCATATTGAACAATCTAGCTTGTATTCGTCTTCAATCAATGAATATGTTATCATCCCTAAGTAGCTTGTAAATTGGAGAATTTTTTCATATTTTTTGGTTTCTACCGTGTTTAGTTTTTCATAGAGAATTGTTGCCTAATTCGTTTGGGCCTGCTGCTATCATACGCATTTTCGGTATCACAAGAGAAGGTTGGTTTATATATTTTTAGCGGAAGGTGCTTGAAAAAATTATCTTGCTAAGTGAATGTAATTAATTGCTTTATTGGAATTGTTAGGACATACTGTTTGCTGCAATGCTCATGGGTTCGAGCCATATTTCTACATCAGCTGTCTGCCAGGAATGGACCCAGATGATATCTCTTGTCTTCATAAAATTCTTGAGGTATTTGGTTTTACCAGCTGACAATATTTTATATTTGATCCATATCGTGTAACTATACTTGTTTTCTTGGTGCTGCTTTAGGCGAGGATGCGGGAGTCTAACAAGAACAGTAAGGTACCCCAATTTGTTCGACGTATCGAAATGGTGCAGAAAAGAAGCATTATGTATTACCAGCAACAAAAGTCTCAACCTTTTCTCAAGATTGTGGTTGCCTTGTCAACAATGGTGGCCAGTTGTCGTGGTATAATTCCTATTTCTAAATTTCTTGATTGATTGATTATTGCATTCATCATGTAATATTAAACCTTTTGAACTGCTATTGACTTTGGTTTACATGCAAACATTATGTTAAAAGCTGATTCATGCAATTAAGATGAAATGTGCTTACTTATATGCTCGTTTATTGAAACTTGTTCTTGTTAGTAGTTTTAATAGTATAATGATTTCTTGTTAAACCAATTTTACTATTGGCAGGAATTCTTGATAGAGGCATACAAATTGATGGCTTTGGTATGAAGAGCTTCATGATATATGAAAGCAATGTTCTCTTTGCTCTACGTTTCATGATTGATTGCAACATTGTTGGAGGAAATTGGATTGAAGTGCCTGTTGGAAAGTATAGGAAGACAACAAAGCTTTTATCCTATTGCCAATTGGAGTTTGATTGCTTGTATCCTCATAATAAGAGGCCTTCAATTGTCTTTATTGGATAAGTGTTCAATTTCTTTTCTCGTGCAGCAAATTATTTCTTTAATTATTCTTAGGTATTCAGAATTGGTTAGCCACCACCTCGAAGGTGAATTCTCGAAAATGGCTCCATTTCGTATAATGAGTTTTGACATTGAGTGTGCTGGTCGTAAAGGTCATTTTCCTGAGCCTACCCATGATCCTGTTATCCAGGTACTGTTTGTATTTTGTTGTTATCACTCTGATAATTTAAGTGAAGCTATCTAGTTGCAGTATAGTAGTCATTTTATGTTACTGTTTCTGTTGATTTTTTTATTTTTTATTTTAATTCTTTCTAGGTGGCTAATATAGTTACTTTGCAAGGAGAAAACCAGCCATTTATCCGGAATGTCATGACCCTTAATTCATGCTCTCCAATCGTCGGTGTAGATGTGATGTCTTTTGATACAGAAAGAGAAGTGTTGCTAGCTTGGAGGGTATTGATATTATTTTTAAAGAATTCTCCTATATGAATGCTGTTAGAATAAATTGTTAGTATTTAAATACAATAATTATTTTTTGCTTAGTTAGTTATTAGCGGTATTTATTGCTCGTCTGAAAAGGATTAAGGAGTGAACTATCAGTTCTCCTTAAAAAAAAAAAAAGGAAAAAAAAAAAAAAATTAATTTGCTAAGTAGATACTGTATTTGATCTAGCATGTTGAACACCAGGCAGAGGAAATGTAAATGTAGCATGGTAACGTTCACACCACACAAATCAAGTTGTTCCAACATGGATATTATTGAGAATCTTGAGTCTCCAATATGGACACTAAAATTTCCAGATGAGGATTTCTTAGGTGTAGCTCAAGAACATGGCCTGTGAATGGCCTGTGAAGTTGTCACAAACGACACCAGCCCAGTTACAACAACAATCTAGCAACAAGATGTTGAACAATCTAACTTGTATACGACTATTCGTTACTGTAAATATAAGTCAACGTTAGTTAGTTGAACAATCTAGCTTGTATTCGTCTTTAATCAATGAAAAACAGAGCTTGACTAACGTTGAATAAAATGCCTTCGCTTATTATATATAGTGATCCACTTGATGATAATATTACAATAAAAGACACAAGTACAAACTATGAAATTCCTAGAAACATTTTTTTACAATACTACCAATTATCTCACCAAGTCGATCCAAGAAACGACAGTACATATACCTCCATCTTCTATTGACAATCAAAGGACCAATCAAACTCCAAAAACCCACTACAAATCCAAGTGCCATGCTTACATAGAACCAATCTACTTCGTGTTCTCCATCATTTTCATTGTGCCCTGGTATTGGAGAAGTACAATTCTTAGGAAGTGGGGATCCACAAAGTTCATTGCCCATAAAACAAGTTGGATCAAAAGTTTGTAGCTGAGTGCTCGTAGGAATCTTTCCAATCAAGTTGTTATTGGATAAGTTCAAGTAACTCAAAAAGTTCAAACTTGAAATACTTTGTGGAATTTCACCGGAAAAATGATTCCGAGAGAAATCAACGGACTCCAATGATTTCATAGCACCAAAATTTGCAGGAATTTTTCCAGTAAAAGAATTGTATGACAAATTCAACGACTGGAGGGCTGCGAGACTTGTCACTTCAATAGGAATCTCTCCTGAAAAATTGTTTTTGGAAAGGTCTATGATTCTCACCAAATTCAGAATGGTGTTATACTCGGCCATTTTCCCTTTCATCACAAGTAATGCATCCTCTGTAGCAGAACCAGAACTTGAATTGGTTTGATACCATACGCTATTTGCTCCATTTGATGAGTCCGTTGTCACCATGGCGCCAATGTTACTAATGCATCTTGGTATGGATCCTGAGAGATTATTATGAGCAACATCTAGGATTTGTAGAGAAGCTAGATTGCAAAGTTCCCTTGGTAAAAAGCCATGAAACTTATTTGACCGAAGGTTGAGAATCAACATACTCGACAACCTTTCTCCTATCCATGTTGGAATGGTTCCAACAAGCTCATTTTCACCAACGTCAAGTGTTTCTAGCTCTGTACAATTTTGAAGTGATGCAGGTATTGTCCCGGAGAGATTGTTTTTGCGAAGACGCAACGATCGAAGCTCACTCAAAGTTCCCATAGAGATTGGAAGGTTTCCAGTAAATTTATTAGTACCCAAATCCAAGATCATTAAGAAGGGCCAAATCTTCCAACAATCAGGTAATTTTTCAGATAAAAAATTGCCTCTTAGTTTTAGAATTTCTATTTCCTGTGACTCATGCATCCTATGACATACAAAATGAGAAATGGATCCTGAAAACTTATTGTTGGAAAGATCAAAAACATATTTGGGATATATAAGAGGCAATGGACCTGATAAATTATTTGAACTCAAGTCAAGTGAATTAAAACGAATTTCTTTAGTTAAAGATGGGAACTCCCCATGGATTTGATTATGAGAAAGATCTAAAAATAACAATTTGGTGAGATTTCTAAAATGAATTTTAGAAAGAGTTCCATTCAATTTGTTAAAGGAAATATCTAAATATTCCAATGAACAAAGTTCTCCTAAAGAAGATGGTATAGGACCTAAAATAGAATTGTTCCTCAGATTAAAATCGTATAGATTTTTAAATTGACCAAATTCATTTGTCAAAAAACCAAAAATTTGAGTACTACTCAAATCTAACGACACTAGCTTATCCGAAAAACAACCCGAGAAAATATCTAAAATTTCAGAAATTGCTTGACTCAATTTGACATATGAAAAAGAGATTGTTCTCAAGTTACAAAGTATTCCAAATGATCTAGGAATTCTTCCTTCAAGTTTGTAATTGTACGAGAGATCAAGTGTTTCTATAGAAGTCAAGTTCACTATTGCACCAGAAATCATACCTTGCAGGTTATTATCATATAAAGAAAGGTACTGGAGATGGCTAAGGCTATACAACCCTGTTGGTATTGAAGAATTGAATCTATTCACAGATAAATCAAGATGTATCAGAGATGTCAAGTTTTGAAGTCCATCAGGTATTGGACCTTGCAAATAATTGCCACTCATGTCAAGAAAGTGCAGATGACTAAGACCAAAAACCCAACTCGGAATCAAGGGGTTACTCATGATATGTAGGCTGCGGGAAAGATCAAGGGTAACAAGAGATGAAAAATTAACAATGGACAGTGGAGGAAAGTGCTGAAGTTCACACCTAGACAATTTTAAGACTTTCAAAGAAGGGAGTGTATTTATCTCAAGTAGCCAGTCAGAGGCTTTGCTAAGATTCACATAACTCAAATCAAGGTGCTCCAATAAAGGAAGAGAAGATAGCCAAAACAGATTCTCAGCTGAAAGGTAATCGTTGTTGGAAAGATCAAGGGTAACAAGAGATGAAAAATTAACAATGGACAGTGGGGGAAAGTGCTGAAGTTCACACTCAACCAATTTCAAGACTTTGAAAGAAGGGAGTGTATTTATCTCAAGTAACCAATCAGAGGCTATACTAAGATTCACATAACTCAAATCAAGGTATTCCAATAAATGAAGAGAAGATAGCCAAAACAGATTCTCAGCTGAAAGTGATTTGTATCCATAGTTACTCTTGAGATCAAGATATTGAAGATTGGAGAGATTTCCAAACTGGTGAGGAATCATACCCGAAAATCCAGCATAAGAGAGATTAAGGTATGTTAAACTCTCCATAGAACCAAGAAATCTAGGAATCTGAATTCCTCCGAAATCATTACAGCTTAAATCCAAGTAATTCAAATGCTTTAAATCAAGCAAAGAGGGATTCAACTTACCAACCAAACTTGACCCGTCAGAAGTGAAATACTCTGTATGAGGATTTCCAAGGTGGAGCTCAAGCACATGGCCTGTGAGGTTGTTGCAGACGACACCAGCCCATTTACAACAATCTCCATCAGCACCAATCCAAGAGTCAAGCCGGTTGGAAGTATCATTGAGATCTTGCTTAAACATTAGAAGTGCTTTTCTCTCAGTTTCGATGCAACCCACATTAGAAGTACTTCCATTGCAGTAGCTAAAATTGATGGTTGCTATGGAAAGTAATTCGAAGAAAAGGAAGGCAATAAGAAAACTCACGCTAGTCTTCATTGCAAGTACTTGTAACAAAGTTTTAAGTGTGAATAACAATATTATCAAAGCCACCTATTTATAATGTCATATCCTCTTGTTAATATGGAATTAATTATTTTCTACATTAATTAAATTATCAGAAAATTTCCTTCACTATTACTTTTCAATCAATATATTAATTTAAAGAGACATTTAACTACATTTAGCTACATTTAACTACATAAATTAAATTATCAGGTCCCATTTTGACCAATATTAAAACTTTGATTTTAATTTAAAGAGACATTTAACTACATTTAGCTACATTTAACTACATAAATTAAATTATCAGGTCCCATTTTGACCAATATTAAAACTTTGATTTTAATTTAAAGAGACATTTAACTACATTTTCAATTAGGATTCTTGAGGACATTTAAAGACATTATAAATCCTGGTGTACTCAATTTAGACATTTAAAGACTTTAAAAGAGTCCATATGAATCCAGTGGTATTCAATTAGGATTTCTATGGACTTTTAAAGAATCCTTCCAAATCCAGGTGTATTGAATTGAGACTTTAAAAATGTCTACAAGAATCAAGGTGTATTCAATTAGGACTAGATTTTAAAGGATTTTCTTAGCTCATGGATTTTGATGGATTTTGGTGGACTTAATGGTGAAAGATATAAATATCAAATGTCATAACATATCTGGCTTTCTCCTCAAAGATTTTGGTGGATTTTGCTCTCTCTCTCTCTCTCTCTCTCTCTCTCAAAACAGAAACGAAAAGCACTAATATGTAAAAATTAAAAAAACCGATGCATGATGCCTGTTGGAGGCTCTACCTTTTTGTCTCGTTGAGAATAATAAGCTTCCATCCCTAGCATGTTCTGTGAATTAAAAAAGGAAAAAAAAAAATCGAGTTCTAAAAGAAAACAAGCCACGTACAATACACACATCAATATAATAATGCCACCTTGAATGCAAACCACAAACCAATGAACAAAAACTGCAACGCCATTAATATTTTAGTTGTATCATAAATTGGAAGGAATGCAGTATACCTCTCCAACTTCAACGAAGATCACATGTGGTGCAAAAGTCATTCCAGCTGAACTGTTCATCCATTCACCTAACAAACAAACAAAGAATTGAAATTAATAAATAAACTTCAACAACCCTAAAGTAGATGTATAATAACAAGAAGCAAAAAACAAGAAAATCTACTAGTCTTAAACGACATAAGCACATGACATATTAAACCAACATATCATTTAAAGCTGTGTACTCATTTTCTTATGGTTTTAACATAACATACACAAAACAAAGACCACTTCAAAAACTTTAGAGGAGCAAATATGAGGTAGGGTAACTATATAATTTGAGGCTTCTATGTTCCAACAAAATCACCTAAAATTAATATAATTAGGAAACAAAGACCACTTCAAAAACTCAGAGGAGCAAACATATGGTAGGGTAACTATTTAATTTGTGGCCTAAATTCATTATTACTAGTAATAAGTTGGGATTTTTTCAAGTAATAATTTGTTTTTCTTTTTGAATGTATAGATTGGTTGAGTGTATAAATTGTGTTATTAGGCCATATAGTGGTATAATTCTCCATTTATAATGAAAGTCAGAGATAACAAATCCATGAAAGTCCATGGATCATAAAAGTCTAAGATAGATATCTAAACAAATCAATAAAAGTCTGCGGTGGATGTCTAAAAAAATCAATATAAATCCATGTGGATTTATAAAAGTCCATAGAAATCTATGAAAATCTGCCACTTAAAAAATGTCTTTAAATGTCCTTAATAATCTTAATTGAATACACCCTCCTTAGCTACATTTAACTACATAAATTAAATTATCAGGTCCCTTTTTGACCAATATTAAAACTTTGATTTTTCTATACCCTTTAGTCTCTTTCAAATTTTCATATTTCCACTTCCAACTAATATATTGGTTCCTATATGAGTAAAAATATATCAACACTTAAATTAGCTCTATACATACTTCAAATACTTGGGAAATTAATTAAATTAAATATTACACACTCACAATAGTGTCCGGACGATCTTGTTTGTATTAAAGTTATTTTAGTTTGTTTTATAATTTGAAAAAAAAAAATGTTTATAAGAGAAAACAGTGTAAACATGGAGGTCTAGATGATCTTTGTCTAAATTATTTAACAATTTCCAGTTACATTTAACAGGTATTTGGGAATTGAGATGAGAGGAAGTGATGCAAATCATTTTCTAATATTTTGTTTTCTTTTATTTTAGCAGAATTATCACATCAATTCTTCCCTTGATTTTTTCAGATTACTAACTCAGTAGATATTAGATTACTGTGAATGTTGTCCCCAAAGCCATCCAAGAACCAGCAATAATTAAATCTCTAGTCCAGAAGCATTCATAGAACAAGTTTTTTGCATGTTAATTTGAAGGAAATTTCCTTCATTATTAATATTCAATCAAGATATTTGAGGAGATTAAAACAGTCAACTACAATTTGCTACCTCACATTGACTTTTAAAGCTCTGATCTTTTTGTATCTTTAATTTGCTACCTCACATTTGTTTTCGGATTGCATCAAGGACTCTCACAAGTCGAGCGAGAAAGAGAAAGAGATTTTTTTTTATTTTTTTTACAAGATGAGATTGGTTTGGTGGTAAACTCCTCACACCTATGCCATAAGGTTGTGGATTCGAATCTTCCCCCTTCCCCCAAAACTCCTCGAATTTATGTAATATTTCAAAAAAAAAAAAAAAATTATTTTTATTTTTTTAAACTAAAATATTTCAAGATCTAATCAGATGATGGCCTATTTTTTTCAAGTACTAGAACTATTTTTTTTTTTAATTTTCCTATATTTCTCTCATTTTCCAATACCTTCATATTTAGACTAGCCGGTTGAAAGGATCATAGCTAAGATCTTGCTTGAAGCTTTTCTCTCACTTTGGACACAACCCACATGAGAACTTCCATTGCAGAAGCTAAAATTGATGTGCTTTATAGACTTTTAGTGTATTAACATGATCACTTAAATATCAATTTGGAATCAAATTTGAGGAAGTTGTAGGAAATTTCGTTGATTATAACTTTTCATCAAATATTGAACACGATTAATTGCTATAGGTCACATTGTGTTTCCTTGTAATAGTGGAGAAGACTTCAAGCTAGTCAACTAAAGAAAACATTATTTTAATTTTAATTTCTACGTGCTTATCTTCTCTAATATTTCTTATATAAGGATAAAAAGATAGATAATCGATCACTTTCGAAGGAAAATATACGTTTACTTAAAATCAAGGGAATACTAGCGCTATCATGTATCATCATCATTGCTGCTTTTTGAAAATATCATCATTGTTGTTTTCTTTCCCTATTCAAAAGCATGTCTTCACATAAAATGATTGACCTTGGTTTGGGTCAATCGGTCCGCCTCGCGGTGTGCACCGGTCGGCTCGTCCCTTCTGCCGACGATGCACTCCTGGCCTTAATTGGCCGGGTCATGCCTCCAACTGTGATGGTTGTGCATTTCCATTCGGCAACTGTGATAAGGGTTTAAATCTCACATTTATATATAAAGTCACATAGTGCGGGAGACACTTCCCTATAGTGAGAGTTGCTTTTCACATTGTGCTTAAAGTGGTTGATTTCATTAGTTTTTGGCATACCCTGACCCGATTGGTATAAGACTTAAAAGAAGAAAAAAAAAATGATTGATTGCCTTAGGACCAATTACCCCCCTCGTGCATTTCATGTAATGATGTGAAATTATATATTTGTATCCATTAACCATGGGGACAATTTTGTGTGATATTGACTTCAAAGTTCAAACTAACAACATATATTATGTGTAAGTTAATATTAATTTGTCAAAGGGAAATAGATTTAAAACA
The DNA here is from genome assembly GCA_954870605.1 of Acer campestre. NCBI lineage: Eukaryota > Viridiplantae > Streptophyta > Magnoliopsida > Sapindales > Sapindaceae > Acer > Acer campestre. Next base: position 49,298,356 of record OX940801.1, on the reverse strand, counting down.
TTTCAAAACTACTTCTTATAACAAAAAAGAAAATGTACGAGATCTCATTTTAAAGAAGTATCGTAGTATATTTGACAAAAAGTAAACAAGTAATTAGTAACGCATCAAAATATATCGACTCGAGTGGTATGTATACCTTCTAAGTTTACAATGGGATCGAATCCTACCATACACATTTACCGATATATATATAGTGAGATTTTCCTAATGTTGTTATGGAAGTAGACATTTATGTCGTATATATAATATTTGATATTGGTCGGTCTCGATAGACCCGATTTGTTGAGAATCAAATTTTAAAAAAGAAATCACGATTCACGAGTCTATTGAGACGTGTCTAGATCGGACATTATATTCACAACCCAAATAATAAAAAAATAATTTACAATATAATGAAAATTTAAAGACATTTTTACATGTCTTCCTATTCCAATTAAACAAACCACACATCACAGTACACACAAACCAATTACAAATGACATAACTACCCTTGAAAGCAAACAATGTTCAACGCTAAACTACAGGGCAATTCGGGAATATCGTGAAAGTAGCGTTAAAGAAAGAAAATCGAATCAAAATCAAAGCACCCAACTTTTTATTACCTTTTCTAGGGTTAGGGTTTTTGGTGCAACAAAAAGGGATTTTTTTTTTTGGATTCGTTCATTATTTAAGAGTTTGTTTATAAAATCGGACGGTCCACAATTCGCTAGTTTGGGGGGTTTTTGTGGCGGTGATTGATTTGATTTGATCTCTCGCTCTCGCTCTCTCTCTGGGCTTTAGCGCCCTGTGGCCGTTGAAATCCATGATCGTCAGCGTCTCATGGACCCCTCTCCAGTGCACACCACTCCTCCAGTTGAAGAAGAAGATGAGTGGGGTATGTTATTACAATTCTGCCCTTTTGTTTTTTGTTTGTTTGTTTGGCTCACGAGAAAAAAAGTTTGGATCTTTATTTATTTATTTATTGTTTATTGATAGATATTGATCCTATTTGGGTCAGTTTTGGATATTTAAATTGTGGGTATTGTGAATTTTGAATCATGTTATCTGGGATTTTTGTTTTTTGAATTGATTTCAAATTTTTTTTTATTGGTGCGCATGTTGATTTTGATTAAATTGGTTTGTTAGCAGTTAATGGTTAGTTGTTGTTAATTGTTTTGATTGTAAATAAGAAGTTGTCATTCTGTTTCAATTTTGAAATATTTTTGTGGCTAGGAGAAAATGGATGTGTTTTTGAAGTTGAAGTGATGATACTGTTATATTATGTGTTATAGCCTCGAATCCCTTAGCAGTGGTTCGGAGTTAGAAATGTATTCGGAGTCATTAATTTGAATGCATAAATCCCTGAATCAAGAAACTTACAAAAACAAACTAGAAATGCAATGCATGGGGTGCGAATTCCGTCACATTGTTTCTTCTGTGAATATCTTTATTGATGGATACAATGAAATAACTGTGGAAAACAGGATTTTCAATATATCGCCGTAGTTAAGTATGGATGAGGACTGAGGAGTTAGTGGTGGCCAGTGTGAGCATTAGAGAATGTTTATATGTTGTTTGGTGTTGATAAACTAAATTTCTGTTCTGCCCCCGAATGATGCATTACATCTATCCATGCATGTACTATGCTCAGTGTTTGTTGCAGCCATGTAGATATGGTATGTAAGCTCTGCAGTTGTTTTTCCATATATATGGTGCTACTGTGTATAATGTATTTGGATCTTATTTGATACATGAGAGGGTTGGCTGAAAGTCTCACCATGTTTATCTTGTCTTGTTTTGGAGGCAGCTGTTATTTGTTTCTGTTTACAGCAATTCGGTTGTGATTAATATGTGGGTGACCCGTCTTAATTGATTAATTGTGTCGGTGTAGTTTAATGTACTTACTTAAATCTATTGCCTGTGATTCTTTGTTTCAGACACTGATGGATTTGTGATTCCAAGCTTGGGAATAGGAGACCCGGATCAAAGTAAAGCTGATGCTCTAGAAGAACAAAGCTCGAAACCTCCTTCTCCCAAGGTCGGTTGCAAGTCCTATATCTTCGTTTAGAAAATTGCAAGAAAAAAAAAATAGTAATTAGAAAGATTGCATTTCCGTGAAGCTTTAATCTATATCATGTGGATGTAAATATGTAATAGCACCTGTTTATTCTGCATTTCCAGGCTAAAAAGGAAGAGAACATCTATCTAGGGCCACACGGTGCTCCTCCTTCACAATCTAAGCAACAGGAACTGAACTCTTCCAGTCGCAAGCAGCGATTTAAACAGAAACTGAAGGAAGCTGATCTGAGGTTCAGTGGGGCAGGGCGTGAGAATAAAGTGGAAAATCTGCGAGAGCTCGTGGGCGGTGGCAAAACAAGCCTCAACATGTCAAAGGGTACTACCCCTAGGAGTTGGCTAGACCCACATTGCCATGAGTCGCAGTTCGAGAGGTGGAACCCGCAATGAGCAGAGTTTTTGTTAACTTGAGATATTTATTTGGTAGTAACTCTTATCATAAAAAGTTTAAAAGTTTAATCTTCCCTGGAGACTACAATTTGTCAAGGTTCTTGCAATAAACATTTTGCCAAAACTTTGTGTCATTGGTTTTGCAGAAAGCATTACCATAATAAAAATTAGATGTTCAACTCAAATTCTTGCTTGGATTTGACATGTTCATGTCCATTTTCTGGAAAAATTGGTCAAAAATCGAAGCACAATACAAAATCTCAGGAAAATGTTGTAATGCTTTTAGATTCTAATGAGGTTCAATACAATACTAGCATACAAATTCAATGTTGAGACAAAACGATGATTATAAACATATATATTCCTACCCTTCAAAAATGAATTGCTCTAAAATCTGATCTAATGTTACTTCTCAACCCGAAATCGCAAAATCGCCAAATTTTCGGATCTCATTCTCAAATCTCATTTGATATCTAGGAACTCTAATCCGGTTGCAGTGGGTGTCAAACCATACTGAGACAGATACTGGGCATCATAAAACTTACTCAGATGTCTCATCCCATTGTCACACAGAATGGTTACTATTGTGTGACCGGGGCCAAGCGACTGTGCAACTCTAACGGCTCCAACACAGTTCATGGCTGAAGAACTCCCGAGGAAGAGCCCGTCATTCTTCAAAAGAAACCTGAGAAGTATAGAGGATATAACATTAAGGCCAAGCCAAACCAAGCATCAAAGGGTTCGGGAAATCACTTCTAAATGAGTTTATGTAAATATTGTAGAAATGGCAAAAAATTCACCATCCTTGATGCCACCACAACATGAAATGAAAGAGCAATGTCGACAGACCTTGACATTTCGACAGCCTCTCTATCTGTGCCTCGAAAAGCCCCATCAAGTTTCGCCATCATGAAATTTTGTGTTAATCTATTGATCCCAATTCCTTCTGTTATGGTGTCAAACGGATTCTTCAGTCGTTTTCCTTCAGCCTCCTCTTTAGTGTACATAACCCCTCTTGTTACCTTGTTGAACAAACTAGAACCGGGAGGATCAACCAGGAAGCACTTGATGTTCCGATTCTTCTCCTGTACGAACATGTCACAAAGAATTTAAGCAAACATCCTTGATATCATATCAGTGAAAAATGCAAGGGAAAAGAATTTGACCTGGAGAAATCTAGAAACACCAGCCACCGTGCCACCTGTGCCAGCAGCCGCAACAAATGCATCTAGACGATCTCCAGTCTGTTCCCAGATCTCAGGACCAGTTCCATCATAGTGGGCCCTAAAGTTTGCTAAATTTTCAAACTGATCAGCAAAGAAACCACCAGTACAATCACTTGAGAAGATTGAACTTTGTTTCGTTTCATCAGGTTCATAATCATTAATTTGTGCTGGCTCTTTACCATCCAAGCAGTCAGCTTTTCTATGCTTTGATGCGAATTCATTTGCTTCTATTGCCCGTCTCCTTGCAATATTGACATAATGGTCTCTGTGCGTGATTGACACTGGTCTTACTCTTTCAACTGTGGCCCCAAGAGCCTCCAGTATTTGAGACTGAAAGAAGTTTCAAGAGAGGAAATTTTAATGCAAGCGGTAGAAAGAAAGGTAAGGGCGAAAAGAAAGAAAAGATTTACTAAAAAGCAAGTCAGATTGTGAATTTCCGGTCAGTTTTACACCATCCTTACGTATTCATTCAATCTAAAGGATGCATCACTTTTCAAGCACCTAAAATGTAAATCAAAAAAGATAAAAAAAATGATCTCAAGGTATTTCAATAGAAGTTCAACTTATGCTTTCAAGATTCATAACGTAAATCAAATCGACAACTGCAAGAAAACTCAAAAAGCACAACCTCTTGCAAGGGTGGAAAATTCAGAAACACAATGTTTTTATAGTGACATTTGACAATTATGTGCCAACAAAAGGACAACAAAAATGTTATAGAATCTTCCGGGAGACCAATGTAGCCATTCCTGGTAACCGCTAAATTGCCTATGATGTAGATATTCATATAAAAGGAAGTATCAAGAGTGATTTCAAAAAAAAAAACTCTAGCGATCTAATGCCCCACATCGCTCACACAATCTTATAAAGAAAAAAAATTCAAGGTTGTTGGAGAAATCTATAAACATAATTGTCAAGGGAACTTTTCTGGTTAAGAATATATTAATAAATACCTTCTCAATGGCAGCGTCGTCAGGGATGACCACATGACATTTGCATCCGTAGGACGGAGCAACGGTAGCAAGGCTAATAGCAGTGCTTCCGGCACTCCCCTCAGTAACCACTCCACCTTGAGATAGCTTCCCCGATTCCAGAGCCTGCAGAAAGACAAAAAATTTGAAAGAATCACACAGAAACATAAGCAATTGTTAGGCAGTTCAACAGTGCCAATCGATGCAGGCTAAAATCTTGAGTCGCCAAAGAGTTTTCAAGCAACTAAACAGTTGAACATGTGAAAAGCATAAAAATATATGATTGAACAATTGCTAATCGAGCTTGTCTTAATTTTGGATGTCCATTACCGTGTCAATCAAAACTCAAAGGGAAGTGAAGAGGGTGGAGGGATAAAGAAAAGTTTACATTCTTATTATGTAAGCCTCTATTGTTTCATTCTCGATTGTAAATGTTATAGGTAGATAGTACTTTCCATCGCATACACGAGGAAGTACCATTGACTTATTTTTCAATGCTCAAATCATTGAAAATCCAAGAACTCAAAAGCATTCTAATTTCTCTTATTTCTACCATTTCGCATCAGACAGAGCATTAAGCAATAAGCATTACCTCTTCAATGATCTTCACAGCAACTCTATCTTTTACACTGCCTCCCGGATTCAGAAACTCGCACTTCCCAAGAATCTAAACAACCCAAAAATTTTAAAAATGAACTAATTAACTAAAATTGAAAAACCAAAAACATGTACATATATATTTAAGTTACACCATTTCCAACATCAGCAACCAAATAGGAAATTTGAGAATTTCAAAACTAGTAAAAAAATCAAAGCGAAAATTGAATTAGAGAGAATACCCAGATCACAAAATAGAAGAAAGATCATACCTTGAATAGATTATATTGTTCATATAAAGACTATAGTGAATTACAGACTAAAAATTGGAAATCGAACAAAACCAGACATAAAAATCATAGCTTGACATATTACAAATTGAATAAAGCATAACTTATACAATCACCTATACAGGCTATACATTATACACCAGAATTTCATTAATTGTGCATCAAAGATTAAAAATTGAATATTGAACAATACCCATATAACAAAAATCTAACTTGAACAATGATCAGAAAACCAAACATAAAAATTTTAACTTGAAATAACTTACACGATCACCTAGACATACACATGTAGTAATACACCAGAATTTCATGAATTGTGCATCAAAAGTTGAATATTGAACAATACCCAGATAACAAAATCTAACTTGAATAATGATCACAAAACCAATCATAAAAAATTAAACTTGAAACTATACATACACATGTAGTAAATACACCAGAATTTCATGAATTGTGCATCAAAAACGAATATTGAAACATACCCAGGTAACAAAATCAAACCAAAAAAAAACCAAAAATCATAGCTTGGAAAGAATGAGAGAGAGAAGATTGAAACTTTACTTCACAACCGGTGGCATCAGAGAGGCTGTTGATACGAATCAAAGGGGTGTTTCCAATGGCATCAACAAGTCCTTTTTTGCTTGGTTTTGGCTTTGAAGTCTTCTTCTTCTTCGAGTTGATGGTTTTTGTATCGGATTTGTTGTAGTAAAAACAATAGGAAACCAGAGCTATGGAGATTGTTGCTGCAGCAGCTACAATGTGACCTGTTGTTCTCTCAGTCACAGGCGCCATTGTGGTGGCTCGAAATTGAAACTTGAAACCTCAAAAGACAAGTTTTTGAGCTTAAAAAATGCCCAACGACTTTTAAACTTGTTCAACTATATATTGGGTTGGGTACCGTATCCGTGTCTTGTCCAACTTAGTTGGATTGGACCGGGGAGTAAACATCGGTTTCAGTGGAAATTTAAGACCTAAATTTAAATTTTGGGAAATTTTGGTCACAACCATAAATATTGCCGATGTGCTTAAAAGTTAAAATTTTGGGGATATTTAAGAATATTTTTGCTATTTATTCCTCCAAAATATTGAAAATATTAGAAATGATTACGGTCAAAGTATCAGTATTTACTTTTATTGGATCAGTTGTCTACAGATATCTTTATTAACATGTCACTTATTTTAAACTCACACCGAAACTGGTCACGAATTTACCGAGACATGATGAAATCAAGTAATACTAGTGTAATATGAATATGTGATAATTGACTTGTAGTCTTGTATAATGTAGGAGTGAGGTCTCTAGACACTTTTCATTTTCAACAAATTATTATGAATTTAGGAGTTTGACGAGGAGAATATGATTCAAATAAGGGGCGGAGTCATGACACTAAAATAAATAAATAATATATTTGAGAAGGGACAAATGGACAATATTGATCCTGTCTCTAAAAATAAAATGACAGTAACAATTGGATTCATCCTTGTTCTGCTTTCGATAACATCTTCGGCCCAAATTGAGAGATCCCATATAAATATTGATATCCATGGATAATTTTACTGTCTTTGTGGACGTTTGTACTAATAGTATCAATTGGGGCCGAGCCTAGCATGCTTGGCCCGTTAAGGCTCGCCTAGGAGGTGGGTTGTGCTTGGGCTAGCATGGCACGAAAGCATGTGCTGTGCAAGGCTGAGAATTTCGTCCCCCCGTGTCGGCACAGCACGTTAGCTGACCGTTGGCTCACTATAAATAAGTTTTTTTTCCCAATTTCCAAAGGGCAAATTGCACTGAACCCCTTGAGGTTTGGGCAAGTTACACTTAATTGGAAAATTTTTGTTATTATACATTAACACCCCCAAAACTTAAATTTGACTTTTAAAATACCTAAAATGCCCCTAGTTATATTATTTATACTTTATTTTATTTTTTTACCTTTTAATCAAAAACTTTATAAACTTTAATAAAATAAAAAATTAAATAAAAGATATGATATATTAAATAAATAAATAGTTTAAAAATTAAATAAATAAATAGTTTTAAAAAAATTAAATAAATAAATAGTTTAAAAAATTAAAAAAAAAATAAGAAAAATAAAATAAAATAAAATAGATAAATAGTTTTAAAAAATTAAATAAATAAATGAAAAAATTAAAAACATTAATTTTTTTTTAAGGATATCCATTTATAGAGACAAGAAAAATTTTAAACATCCAAACTTTTATGGTAAAGATGATCGTGAGAGAAGCTTCAAGATTCCTAACACTGAAGGAAGTGGTTGAAGAAGGCAAGAAGACTCCCAGTGTTGGGAATCTTGAAGCTTCTCTCACCATCATCCTTACCGTAAAAGTTTAGATATTTACAGTTTTTTTTTTTTTTTTTTTTTTGTTCCTATTAGTGTATATCCTTAAAAAAAAAAAAAAAAAAAAAAATTAATGTTTTTAATTTTTTTTCATTTATTTTTTTAAACCCTTTATTTATTTAATTTTTTAAAACTATTTATTTATTTGATTTTTTAAAACTATTTATTTATTTAATTTATTTAAAATTATTTATTTATTTATTTATTTGTTTATTTATTTTAAACTATTTATTTAATTTAAAAAAAATTGTAAACTATTAATTTATTTAATGAATCATATCTTTTATTTAATTTTTTTATTTTATTAAAGTTTATAAATTTTTTGGTTAAAAGGTAAAAAAAAAATAAAGTATAAAATAATATAACTAGGGGCATTTTAGGTATATTAAAAGTCAAATTTAAGACTTAGGGGTGTTAGTGTATAATAACAAAACATTTCCAGCTAAGTGTAACTTGCCTAAACCTTAAGGGGTTTAGTGCAATTTGCCAATTTCCAAATTCCAACCGTTGGTTGGAATAATATTTTATTTTTATTTATTTTTTAAAAAAAATCAACTGTTGGCTTAGTCTTTAGACACCAACTGTTGGGTGCACAAATTTTGAAAAGAAATTTACAAAACTACCCCTCATCACTTATATTTTATATTTTTACTCACATTTCCAATTTTCCTATAAATACCCCATCCATTCCAACTTTCATACACTTTCTCTCCATTCCAATTTTCATACACTTTCTCTCCATTACTCTCCCTCTAATCTCTATTATCTACACTCTCTCTCTCTCTCTCTCTCTCTCTCTCTCTCTCTATACACTACTAACTACTCTCACACTCTCTAATCTCAATTTATTATTCTCTAATCTCTCCAACAAGGCACCAAAGTACAAAGGTAATTTTTTTCCTTAAATTTTATTATTTAATTTTATACTTAGTTTTTAGATTTTATATTTATGCTTAATATATTTATGCTTAGTTTTTAATTTAAATTTTTATGCTCAATTTATAAATTTATATCTTTATGCTTCATAAATCATAAAATTATATATTTTATTTTATTTTACATATTTATGATCAAAATTCATAAATCAAAATGGTAAATTTTTATATTTATAGTTAATTTCAATTACACCATTATTATTTAACAACTGATATTTAGGTTTATTTATTAATTTTAATATTTATTCTTAGGTTTTATTTTTATATTTTAATATTTTTGCTTAGTATATAATAGTTATTATTTTTAATATTTATGCTTAGTTTTTAATGTTAATATTTATGCTTAGGTTTTACTTTATATTTAATATTTATGCTTAGTATACTTTTTCTCAGGTTTCACTTTATATTTAATTTTTAATGCTTAGTATATTTATGAGTTTATATTTTTATGCTTAGTTATTAATTTTAATATTTATTCTTAAAAACTTAGGTTTTAGTGTTTTACTTTATATTTAATATTTTTGTTTAGTTATTAATTTTAATATTTTTACTTAGTATATTTATCATTTCCGAACCGGCCCAATCGACAGCAGGATCTTCCGCCTCCACACCGACATCATGTCCCAAAACCAAAAAGACGACATCTGTTGTATAGCAATGTTTTGATAGAGAAGACGTACCAAACCCAAACGGTACGGTCACAACAAAATCTCGATGTAAGTTTTGTAAAGCTTTATATAGCTGTTCTAGGTCGGGAATCGATCATTTGAAAAGGCATTTGGACAAATGCATTGCTCAACACGGACAAGTATACACCACAACACAAACACAACTACAACAAAACCAAGATGGGTCTGTTACGATGAGGAGTTATGACTCTGCGTATACTAGAGATTGCATAGCACTTTACATTTTGCACAAACTAATCAACCGATTAATTTCGGTGACAATTTTTTTATAAACAATTTATCCAAAAAACATACAACCCCCAATTTAATGCTGTTTCTAGAAACACCACTATGAGCGATTTGAAAAAATGTTTTTACATATAACAAGAAAACTTGACTGCTGAATTACAGCATCTAAATGTTTCTATTGCACTAACTTCCGATATTTGGAACGCACGTTCCAAACAGGACTATTTATGTGTCACAGAACACTATTTAAACTCTGATTGGAAATTACAAAAAAAAAAAAAAGAATTCTCGATTTTCGTCCTATGTATTTTCAACATACCGCGGAAATATTTATCATGTCATTGTTTCTGTTTTACAAATTTATGGAATAACTCAACACATCATTTCTATCACATTAGATAATGCATCAACAAATACTAGCTCTATTGCTTTGTTTTTTAACAACAATATCCCGCGAGATGGGAATTATTTCTTCCACCAATGGTGTGCATGTCATATCATAAATTTAGTTGTAAAATCTGATATGAAGGTTGTAGGCGATCGTATAGATCGCATCAGAGATGCAATTTCTTGGATCTGCAACTCTAATCCAAGATTGCCAGATTTCGGTAGATAATGTCAAGCCAACTCTATACGACCCCGACGATTCCAAACAGATATGACGGGAAGGTGGAACTCTACTTACTTAATACTACAAAATTGTTTGAATTATTCTGGAACTATTTCAAGTTTTTATAACATGAAAATGGCCGAAATTGGACGTCCACCACTAACCTCATAGGATTGGTATATGGCAAAGATTTTGGTTCAATTTTTTAAGGTTTTTTACAATTCCACTTTAACTCTTTTTGGGGTCTATTACCCCACATCTTCTCAGCAATCCATCAAATTGTGGAAATGTCTGAAATGTTAAACATGTATAGAGATGAAATCTTAGGCACTGCAGTTGTTGCCATGGAAAACAAAGTTAAAAAATATTGGTCTAAAATTCCTTTACTCTATGCCTTAAGTGTTATACTAGATCTTATGGTTAAATTATCTGGTTTAAAAACTTTTCTTGAGTATGTTGGTTCTAAATTGGACTTAGATTTTTCTAAACAATATACTGACTTGCGTATACTGACTTGCGTATACTGACTTGCGAACCAAGTTGTTTGAAGTTTTTAGTATTTATAAGTGCATGTTTGGCGGCGTTAACACGCAACCATCAGAAGAATGGAACACATTCCCGTTGAAGAGAATTAGGAGCATTCTCAATCGCCGAAAAAACGGTGGCTTATCAAGTTCTTCTTCTTCATCCCAAGCTCCATAGGCTGCTGCAACTAAAGGTGCCGAACTCAACAGGTTCCTTGAAACTCGGTTTGATTCAACCGGAAGCATGGAGGAATTTGATCTGTTGTTATGGTGGAAGAACTATAGCAACAAATATCTGATCCTGTCACAACTAGCACGTGACACACTCGTTATCCTCGTGTCCACTGTTTCTTTAGAACGTGCAATCAGTACGAGTGGATGTATAATTGAACCAAGAATAACTTCTTTATCTCCTGAGATGGTGGAGGTATTAACATGCCTTCGAGGTTGGGAGCATGCTCGAATGAAGATGCAACATCAAATGGAAGACCAAAAGGTTATTCAAAATTTCGCCAATTTATACGTCGATGAGAGTTCCGACAGCAACCAGGTCTAAGAGTGAAAATTGAAGACTGAAGAGTTATTGATTGCACTCTTTTTTTAATTTTTAATTTTTAATTATACATGTACATTTACTTTACTACTTGTAATTCGATTGCACTCTTTTTCTCTTACCAAGTTTTTATCTCACTGAGTTTTTCTTGGTAAGGTTTTTAATGAGACAATCATATAATACTGAAATCTACATAAGTAAATAAAATTTATTTCTTTACCTATATTTTATTTATCCGACTTACACTTGCACACTTTTTATTAAATAAATAAATAATTCATCATTTCATATTTTCATCTATTTTTTATTTTCTTACATCCCCCTCCCCCTCCCCCCACACCAAATTCCACCCCTCTCTCTATATATATAATCTTTATTTATTCTTTGAATTATAAATAAATCTATCTATTTTTTACATTTTGTTTATTAAATTGTTAAAATAATATTATAACAAATAAATTTATTACTTAAATCTTAAATTAAAAAAATAAAACTTAAAACTTTAATTTTTTTTAAAAATAATTGAATTGGGGCCAGCATGTTAAGGCCCGTCGGAACGACATGCGGAAAGACATGGCACGGCCCATTGGGGCCATATCGTGCCCCCATCTTCCTTAACGTGCAGTGCCCACCACGGTACAACATCATAACGTGCCAGCATGGCATGAACCGTTTAGCCGGCCAGATCTTAACAGGACTGATCTTATGGGGTTGGACCGGTACGTTTTGACGACATTAGTTTGTACCCAAAAAAATCTCATATATTTACCTCTATACTTTCTTTTACTTTGAACTATTAAAAACCAATAACCAAACAAAAGGATTTTAGGAAGGAAAAAAAAAAAAAACAAAACAAACATGTGCAATCCCTATTCTATTTCTATATAAATCAAACTTTTTGAACTGACTTGAATCTAAGAATCAAACCAAACACTAAACCAGAGATTAAAAATAATATGGAATTGGAATAATTCCTGATTGGAATAACTTTTAAGCATCGAATAACTCAAATCTGACTATATAAATATTAGGTTTAGATCTTATCTCCTCCACTAAATTACAAAAACTTTGGTTAAAGATAAATCCATTTCATTTTTGAATTCACTTTTTCAAAATCATAGAGTCCAGACTCCAGACAAATCTAGTGGATGGACAAAATGGGTATGTGAACCTGACAATTAAATTTTATATGAAATGTCATAAATGCCCTTTTTGATTATATATCATATATTCGGTCTTATTAAGTACAATCATAGTTGTTATTAATATTTAAAGAAATGTTGTTCACAATCCATTGGTTATCTGTTTACATAATTACATTCCATTTTTTTTTTTTTATTAATGACAATCTTAACCTAAATTAAAATTGCTAAAAAAAAAAAAAAAAAAAAAAAGTTCTAAAGAAACTCCAAACTAGTTGTGTTTTTTAAAGTAATTATTTTTTCCATCTTGAGTTTTTTTTTTTTTTTTCCTTTCTCTTTTGTGTTTTTTTTTTTTTTCCCTGTTTTAGTATTTTACAAACCCTAAAATGTCTTCTTCTTTTTTTCAAAATAATTTTTTTTCTCACACTCCATCATTATCATCAATGGTTTATATATATATATAAAATAACTTTTAATGAGTGATCCCTCACTTTATTTGCGGTCCATACCTTGATGAAATCACATCGATTTATATGAATTTTTTTGTGGATGATAAATTCATTGAAATATACATATAAATAAAATTTGAGAATTTTTCAAGTATTAGAACTAGTTTTTTGAATTTTCCTATATATCTCCTATTTTTTCCTTTATATTTAACAACATCGGGATAAATAGTTCCAGTGCTTAAAAAATTCTCAAATTTTATTTATCGGTATATTTTAATGAACTTATCATCCACAAAAAAAAATTCATATCAAAATTCATACAAATCGATGTAACTTCATCAATGTGTTGACCAAAATTAAAGTAAGGAAGCTTTCACTTGAAAGTTATTATATATATATATAGTTTTCCTTGTTTTTCTGTTCAACCAAATTTGAAATCATTTTATTTTTCTCAAATACCACCCACGTTTAATCATCACCATCAATGTAAATATATATATATATTTACTCACCATTTGACATCTCACATACCACATATAGTAGGATGAAAAAGGTGGGATTTCAGGTGGGATGTATAGCATTACTGATATATATAATCATCACCATCACTATAAATTGTTGAATATATATTTTTTAAATTATTTTTAGTATACATTAATTTGAAGAGTAATGCTACATTGTCCAAATTTTGTGTCCAAATGATGTGGCAACACTCTAGTCCATTCATTTAAATCATTCAAATCTAATACAATTTAAATGAATGGATTAGAGTGCTGCCACATCATTTATGTACTGGATTTGGACAACGTAGCATTACTCTAAATTGAATCCTATCAATAATTGACATGAAGGGATTTGATTTCATAAACACTTCGTACGCAGTAAATTGAATTATATCCAAAATTGACACGAAGGAAAGGGATTTGATTCCTAAATCCTAAACACTTTTCTAGAGTACATAATAATAATAATAATAATTTTTTTAATATAAAATCTTTGAAATTTTAAATTGAATCTCCTACTGATTTGATTTTTACATGAATGCATTTAAACTTTATGATTAGTGGCACCCTCTTACATTCGAGTCCCAACTCTTAAAAAAAATAAAAAAAAAATAACAAGAAACAGAATATTACACTTTGTTACCATATGAATTCACTGTGCATCATTACATTAAAAATAAAATCAATAATTAAATGAATAACCATGCAACACATCAACTCGAACCCCCACGTTAGTCGGTGGGGTTCGAGTTCCACCATACGTATTTTAGAAGTATGTAGGGGAAATTTTCTTCTGGTTTTTGGGAATAGATATTCGGATCACACATACATTGTCTGATCTTGACGGTCCTGACAGTTTTATTGTAATAGTTGTAATACTTAAAAAAAAAAAAAAAAATTGCATATGAAGGGCATTTTAGGAAACAAAGATTTTACCAAACTCAATAAGAAAAAAAAACACACTGAAAAGAGACCAAACTATCAAGAAAAAAAAAAAAAAATTTGTTAACTCCACTCAAAAGAGAATCTCTCTGCTCAAAACCACTTTCTCTTTCTCTTCTCAAAATTTTCTCTCCATCCAAACAGGAAAAGAGAAAAGAAAAGAAAACCCCATATATGGAGATCCCAAAATCCATTGTGAGATTCAAGTTCCACATAATATTTTCACTAATTTTCTCTCTTCTTCTCCTCTCAATCTTCCTTCTTGCACCAAGTTTCCTCACCGTTTTAGCTTACTTCTGGCCTCTCTTCCTCTCCACCGCTCTGTTCCTTGTCGCCGTCGTCTTCTTCGGCAAGACCTCACCGCCGGTCGCCGCAGCCGGTGACAAAGCCGGTGAAGGGTTGCTGGATTATGTTGCCGGTCAGCCTCCAGAAGTAGTTGGTCATGTAGAGAGTTTCAAGCCTGAATGAAATATTGCTTGTAATAATCTCTAACTCTCTCACAGTCTCACTCTCACTTTGTTTTGTTTTGTTTTGTTTTTTTTTTTTGTTTTTTTTTTTTTTTTTTTTTTGGGACTTAATTTGAAGTTGGAGAGAATTTACTTCAATGTGTTGATGCCTTAGTTGATGGTGATGGAAAATGTAGATTTTTATTATGAGAAGAATAATTTTAGTATTCTTTTTTTTTTTTTTTTAATTATTATAATAATGATTATTATTAATTAGTAAAAGTTTAATTTGGTAATGTGTCTTTTTTCTTTCTTTCTATTTTTTGATGATGAGTCATGATGTTTGATTGATAAAAAAGTGGACCCATGGAAAAAAAATTATTGATGTGAAAAGGGTAAAATCTCAAATGTTAGGTAGGGCCGTAGGGGACTAGAAACGGTGTGTTTATTTGTTTGTTTTTGAAATTAAATGAATAGCCATTAAAATAAAAAATAGATGAATAAATTGTTAGTCAGAAGTTCGAATCCCACTATATGTATTTTAGAAGTATGTCGTACATATATTGTTTGATCTTGATATGTTTTAATATTCCTATTGTAATAGTTTTAATACTTAAAAAAAGAAAATGAATAAATTGTTAAATAAAAAAAATTAGTGCAAATAATGGGAATTTGATTATTGTGAAATTTGAATTATTATGGAAAAAATTCAAATGGGTTTAGTAGAGAACTAGAGATCAATGACTTGATTTCTTTGTTTTAGAATTTTAACTTTAAAATAAGAGTAGAATATTGAGTGTTTTTACATTATATATATATATATATAATCTTTTTCCCGTCGATTCGACCTGATATAAAATATGTGTTTTGAATGTGAGTTATTAGATTCAAATGCTTTGACTTAGTCTGTATGTATTTGTCAATGCTTCTCCATAATCTATGATCACATGTAATACACTGATGTATTTTATATTAGGTCGAGAAAGACTTATATATATATATATATTATAATAGTAAGTTTGAGATGTTTTCCTATTAGGTTTTTTTAATATAATTTTTTTTAGAAAAAAAATTATTTTTTTTCATGCATTTTTCTTTATTAAAAATATACTGTAAAACAAAAAGTATATATATATTTAAAAAGTTTATCTAATTTTATAAACCATCTCTATCAAATCTGATTTAAAACTAGAAAATATATCTTAAAGCTTATATAGAAAAGGTTCCCTTAGAAAAAAAGAAAAAAAGAAAAAAAAGGTCTTTGATAATAATAATAATAAATTGTTTATGCAAAAGTGTCTTCCTTTGACTAAAAGCATCCAATAGTGATTATCTTTTGAAAAATATTTACTAGGTAGTCATTTAAAAATATACTTAAATATTTTTATTTATTTTTAATTAATGGTTTTTTATTCTTTCCATAATTATATATATCATATTAATGAGCCACGTAAGCCCTAAAATTCTGTACTATGCATAGATCTTGAAAAGTCCAATATTTTTATAAAAATAATAAATTATAAATATATATATGTTTTTTTTTTTAAAATTTTTTCTCTTGAATATCACAAAATAAATAAATATTAAATTAGATTCTTAAGTACTACGGCGGTTTTGTTTATGTACAACGTCACTCTTAATGTTCTCTGATACAAAATACTGGCCGTCTGATTTGCACTTTGCGTGGGGCCCTTTTGACTAGATTGTTCGATCGATGATCTGTACAAATCCACAGTGGATCGTAAATTTATTTATTCATAGATGGTGGCCCACCCAAATTTTTTGTGTGGCCTTTAGGTTATTAAGGTCAAGATGCTGCATAATTTGTCTGTGGATAGATGGGACCACATGGATTGATTGATACCATTTCAATTTTGATGTGATCACAGATTCACAGTCACCTGTTGAAAATCAACCGGTTTGATGGGCTTTTGGGCGGCCATGATTGGATCGTACTGTGTTTTGATCAAATGTTTGTTTGTATTGAGCTATCCCAATTTTTTTTTTTTTTTCATCCAATATTCCAAACCAGATTTTACACTTTAAACTTTAAAGAACATTCTTCTAATATTTATTATAAAAATTTACCATTAATAAATAAATAAATAAATAAAATATATATAAAATAATGTTACATTGTCCAAATTTAGTGTCCAAATGATGTGGTAAAACTCTAGTCCATTTACTTAAATTGTATTAGATTTGGATGATTTAAATGAATGGATTAGAGTGTTGATATATCATTTGAGCACCAGATTTGGACACCAAATTTGAGCAATGTAGCATTACTCATATATATATATATCAATATTGATTTCATTTTAAAGATCTCAACGAGATTTTTCCAACAGTATATTTTTTTTAGAATACATATTATTTTAATTAAATATAAAATAATTAAATTAGAATTTAAAAAAAGATTAAAGTATTAATTTGACTAATTAAAAAATATAAGAAAGCACTTAACGTAATGAATAGTGCTGCATCAATAATAGTGCATCACTATTCATTTTTCGGCCAATAGCTTTTGGAAAGTGGACTATTCGTTATTTTAAAGCAACTTAGAGTTATTCTAAGGAAAACTTATATGAGATGCGTAAAAGTGAAACGAGATTATTATAATCGGACAAGATCAAACAGTACATATATAGTTCGCTCGGATTACTTTCATTTTATCGAAAAAATAAAAAACTCACCACACAAGTTAGTAAATATGCATAGTGGAATTTGAAACCTTCTTTAAATTCATCGAGAAACATACTAACGGATTCATTTTATATGTGTGATCCAGATATACCCTTACAACATAAGAATAAAATAATTTCCCGTACACAAAGACAAAGCCAGAATTTCTAATTTTATCATGTTTGAATGGCCTAACCGGTATAATTTTCATTTTATAGAAAACAAATATTAAAAATTTAAATAAAATATGATGATTAAAATGAAATTTTTCGAGAGGCTAGAGGGGCCACCCCTTCATAGCTTCGCCGCTGCCCATACATGCTAGTATATCGTGCATGGTCAGATTTGAAACCTTTATAAAATTCCTCGGGAAACGTACTAATGGGTTCATTAAGTTTCGTTATTGACTATAAAAACTCTCCAAACATGCTCGTAAATATACAAAATCGTTATTCATTTTATTTAGTTATTGAAGAAAAAAAATATTAACTTATTGATTACCACTTGTAGCTCACAATAAGGAAAAACATCAAGGAGATGACTAAATTTATTCTTCAATACAATGACAAGCTACACAGAACAAGAACATGACATAGTTGATATAAGTTACACTAGAAGTAGCTCTGAAGATTAATTTGTGATGGAAAAATCACATCTGTGTTCAAGAACTTTGGGCCAGATTTATGTCAGAAACCGACAAGGTTCCGGATTGATCAGCATCAAGTTCTTCAAACTCCTTCATCACTTGGTTAATGTCTTCTTGGTTGATCTTCTCCATCTCTTTAAGCTTGTAGATTACGAACTCCGCGGCACTGTGAACATAGAGAGGAATGGTCAGTACGTGACCTATCTTCTATAGACGTTCACGACAGTTTTCGTGATTTCAGAGAACATTCAAATACTATCGAAATCTATTTGAACAAAAATCACATAGAAGGTTAATTTTTCAACAATTAAATTGAGAGGCAGAGAATCAACTTACTTGACAACACCATCATCATCCGTATCGGCTGCCTCCAAGTCTAAATTTGTCGTTTTCCGAGTAAGAACCCGCTCGACTAGTGCTCTTCGCCTCTTCTGGGCATTAAGCTCCGCGATATAGAGGAAAAACTGACCTAGACAGCCGGTACTGGACAGGATCCAGAAAATGGCGAAAATTCGCCCCCACATAGACTTGAAGCTCTGGTCACCGTAGCCCAAGGTTGTGACAGTAGTACAAACGCAATAGAAAGCATCCACAAAGGTCATTTCCTCGACGAAGATCATGACGATAATTCCAATGAGAAATAGGACCGATAGAAGGATCGAAACCACGAATAATTTGTACCTCACTTTGTTGGTTTCGATCTCCTTGAGAATATCCGAAGGATCAACTTTTTGATTCATGTGTATGGCCTTAACCAGCAATATTTCCTGCTTTTCTATCAAATAGTCCAAACCTTTGCTCACTATAAAACCTCCTAGAGTCATCCCCGAGAAGACGAATGTACACGCGAGTAGTTTCGAAAGGGTACTACCAGGCACGAGGTCTCCATATCCAACGGTAGTCATTGTCACGATACAGAAATAAAGTGAGTCTAGAACTGTATTCGTTTTCTTTCCTTTGATTTGCTCATCAACCAAGGAGAAGCATATGGTGCCCAAAACAAGGTACACAGACAGGTACACGGGCACCCACTTAAAATGCGAGTGGAGCATCCCAAAATTAGACTCCGGACATGGAAGCTTTTCATTATTGCCGTTCATGTCTGGAACAACGAGAGGAGCACTCTTACAGCGACGGAATCCCCTTCTCTTGGGGGGAACATTTGCTTTTTTCGTTTGATGAGGTGGATCAACTGTTCTTGTGAGTAACGACTGTCCTGCACCACTGCTGGCCATCTCTAGATGATTTAGCGAAACTGGACCACTACATGAACCTGCAAAAAAAAAAAAAAAAAAACATTAGACACAACATTAAATCTCAAACACAAAACTACTATAGCATCAACCATGTCATTTGAACAAAACTTCAAATCGCGAACATAGTTTCAACAACATCAGATCATTTCTATCAGTTAGCTAGACAGCACCTTTTCGGGGATTACAGACAAGTTATACATACCGGTTTATGTTCTACTCATGTTCACCTAGCATCAACTATAACACAGACTAAAATGATCATCACAAACATAGAAAAAGTGAACACAACATATACGAAAACTCGAAGACTCATAAGTAATGTGAAAAGCCAACAGACAACAAATGAATTTTTGAACGAAACTTCCAATCGCGAACATAGTTCCAACAAGATACATATATCAGATCATTTCTATCTGTTAGACTGCATCTTTTCCGGGATTACAGACAAGTTATACATACTGGTTTATGTTCTACATACGTTCACCTAACATTAACTATAACATAGACTAAGATGACCATCACAAATATACAGAAAGCAAACACAACATACACGAAAACTAATGTGAGATACCAACAGACAACAGATGAATTTTTCCACCTGCAGATCATTGAAATGCAAATTCTTTTCAAATCCCTTTTCGATTATAGTTTAAATGGTCAAATTTTCACATTTTCTGCCCAAATTAGTCCAATTTAAACAGAGAATTGAATAGACAATGATTGTACACTACTTAGAAACTCATGATCATCATTAACACAACAAGCATGCAAATCTTGGTGGGATTTTTTGTTTCCATTTAAGGAAAAATTAAACTAATTTTTGTAACAGAATTATAAATTAAAAAAAAAAAAAAAAAAAAAAAAAAAACCAAGATTTCTACAGTAATGCTAGAATTGAATCTAATAAAACTACAATCAATGAATAACAAATCTCACCATTGGAAGTACACAATTTGGTATCCATGTCTACTAACTAAAGCAAGTGTAATCGAAACCTCACTAACAAGCTGACACACAACAGCAAGATCTACCAGGAAGTTTCTGAGAAGAAATCAAAGTGCTTTTGGGGGAGTTGAGACACTGAGACTTACTTACCAGCTGTGGAAGCACAACCACAAGCAGCAGTTATTTAAAAGCCATTCACTTCAAAAGCACTTTTCTATACGTGGAAGCAATTTGGAAAGAAACTTCCTTGAAGATTCCTGGAAAATTCAAGTTGTTTGATCTCTTCTGCAAAATGCTGTCTAGGTTTCATTATCAGCTTTGTAGCTAAGCTACTAGATTCTGTAAATTTACACTGTATAGTGAATAGACAGTGTGAAAACAAAAGGGCACAGTTTGTTTTTGCTGTTTTCAGTTTCTCTGGGAAGATCTAAACTGTTTTTGCTTTTCAGCCATTTTTTTTTGTCTGGAAGTGATTCTCCATCGACATCTGGAAAACTTTCCATTCACACTATTAACAGTATATGAAAGGGGAAGTTACATACACTATCCCTAAGGTTAGTAATAATTACATATATGACACTTGTGGACATAATAATACACGCTATTAGGGGTGTGCAAGATCCAATCCAATCCAATAGAATCCATTGATTGGATTGGATTGGATCGGATCGGATCGGATCAGATCCGGAAAGGTGATTGGATCGAATTGGATCATAAATTCTAAAATCCATTGGATTGAATCAGATCTTGGATTTCCGTTTGGAAATCGCCAATCCGCCTAAAATATTAGGCCTTATTTTTATATTGGGCAATTTATTTAATCCAATACTTTCTAATGTAAAGGCCCAACCAAAATACAATTTTAATGTTATTATTTTGGGTTTTCTTTCTCAATTTCTCTACAGCCAACAATCCACCATCTAATTTTCTTTTATTCTTCTCTATCAACATTACGGCTTATTAAGTTTACATTTGGAGCTGATGTATAATGTTTATAAACTTTTTGAATTATATAAAGTTTACAAGTTATGTCATGTATTTTTTTTTAATGTTAATTTTATTTGAATTAATTAGTAATGTTTGAATAATTTATTTGATTGTATTTATTTCAGATTATAACTTTTATATAATACGAATGACTTTATATTAATTTGATCCATCGGATCATATTAGATCGAATCGGATCGAAGTATTTTATAATCGGATCGGATTGGATTACAATTTCTTCGATCCAATCGGATCGGATCTTGGATCATGGCAAATCCATTGGATTCGATTTGCCGCACACCCCAATATTTCTCCCATGAAATTCTAACGGATGCGGGTAACATGTTGTCGTATCCTTGTAATTATTATGTTATCAAAAATACCATATTGTCCCCCGTCGTTAGAAGTTAACGGGAGAAATCTAGCGACAACATTTTTCATATAGTATATCAAGTAATGTTTGTTTCATTACAAGGGTCATGTGTGTAATTATGTATAATTTTGGGGGATTTTTGTGCAATTCATCCTATATGAAAATAAAAATGTTATTTAAGGGTTATTGGCACTAGTCCCCTGAACTTTAGTGAGTTTACATTTTACCCCTTAAACTTTTTTTAAATGTTAAAACCTTAAACTCTCATTAATTGGTAAACAGTTTGATTTATTGACCACATAACGCCTATTTAATTGGGTATCTACAGTCAACCTTTGATAATAAATTATAGTGCAGGGAATTTAATGCCTAAAAAAAAGTTCAAAAGGTAAAATGCAAACTAGCGTAAAGTTAGAGGGTACCGGTGCCAATATCCCTTTATTTAATGCATAGAATTTTAACCTATAAGATGTATCTCTTTATTTGTATAAAACAAATCGCAATTAGAAAAGATAGCCTAACACGCCATTTTAAGCTTCGAAAAGGCCATTAATTTGTCGGTGGTGTTATTTAGAAAACCAATAATAAATTGGTCCATCATAATTTAATTTTCCGTCGGTTTATTCTAATTTAATAATATAATATCCATTTTTTTTTTTTTAAGTATTACAATTGGACTGTCAAGATCCGTCAAGATAAGATAATATATGTGCGGTTCGGATAATTATTCTCATAAACCGGGAGAAAACTTCTCACACATGCTTATAAAATACATATGGTGGGACTCGAACCCCTCACCACCACTGTGGAAAAAAATTCAAATATCTTATAAAATAAAATACAAAATAATATATATATATATATATATTTGTAATAAACAAAATATCTTCTTTTTATTTATATTTTTATAAAATAAGCGCTCTATCGGGCTCACGATTTTACTTGGTCCAATGAAACGGACCCGGTTACCCGATCGGCCCAGCACACGACCTGACCCGAAAATGTATGGGCTAGATATAAATACAGATCGATTCACTTTTCTTTATTGATTTCAAAAAACAAATTAACATTTGAAGAACAACAAAAATGGAGGGAAACCGATTGAGATCGCAACATCACGATTTGCTTTTGAAAATCAGAGGTCTGTAGAAGAGAAATCGAGAAGACGAAAGCAACACATCAAAAGGCTTCCGTTTTGGTTTTGGTTCCTGTTTCGGTTTTCGCTAACGATTTTTCGTTTTACTTGCAGAGTTCACTCGATCGATCGTGGAGGATCTGAGCGATGGACGATCGCCGTTGATTCTCATCAACCGGTTCAGAAACTACTGCAACAATAATCCTCGCACAATCTGGTTCGATTTTATTTTGTAACAATTTATTCATTTTTTTTTTTATTTTTTTTTTTGTTTTAAGTAATTTGAGTTTGTGATCAATTGTTGTTGTTAATTATGCGTGAATTACGGTTTAATTAATTTTTATGACTTGCGGACACGGACATTCAGCATTTTAATACAAGGCGATTCGTATCGGTACTAATTTCTAGATTATAAAAATAATGAAATGCGATTTTCTCTTTTGATGATTTAAAAATTTGTTGATATAGAGATATCTATTTGAAGTAAATAACTAAAATTTTAGGTTTTTAGATGAGAAAAAATATAATTTTGCTTAGATAATAGTGGATTCAGTTAATAAAAGGACTGTGATTTATATACAAAGTACTTTTTGAAGCAGTGAATTTGTGGTGGTACAAGTTCACTAAGAGACAAATTTTTGTAAGTAAACTTATTCTGGTAAAAAGTTACTTTATAGAAATGCAATAGAGTATATGCATGTGATAAAATTTAGTGGTTTAAAAGTTATCTAATTGAAGTAAATAAGTCATTTTTCTGAGGTTTTAATATGAGGAAATTAAAGGAAATGGCCTTTCTCAATAAAGACAAATATAATCATATATTCATATGCACAGATGATAGTTGATTTAGTGAATAAGAAGATGGTGATTTATATACAAAGTACTTGGAAGTTGTTGCATGAATTTACTTTGAGTCAAAAAAACGTGAAATTTGATATGGGGTGGTTATTGATTGATTTAACATGGTTGTGTATGTGTGTGTGTTTGGATGTGTTACTGCTGTTCTATGCAGTTGTTGCAGCTCTGATTTGTCGAAGGGACAGGAAATTATCACGCTTGAGAAACAATGCCATGTGCATAGAATCGGTGAGTTGCGGAGTCAGTGTCTTAGCTGAGTTCTACATTTGTTTGATGAAGGAAATAATGATCTTTTTGTGGACTGATTTTGATGGGGTTACAAATTTGTTCCTTTCTTGATTTATTTTCAGATGTGTTGCTGAGAGTACTACTGATTGTTCAACAACTTTTGCAAGAAAACAAACATGGGTCGAAGAGAGATATATTTTACATGCATCCATCTGTGTTTTCAGGTGAACTAGTGTATTTTTCAATTTTGAGGTCTATTGTATTATTCTACCCTGTGATGATAAGAGACAATATCATAGAAGCTAGAGCGAGACAATAATTATCTTCTTGTATCCTGACTTGTTGCTGGTATATTTGCGATGATAAGAGTTTTGCTAGATGACATTGTTGGAGCTAGAAGTTTAATGTAGTGTCAATTTGTTTCTCCAATGTAAGTTTTTGCTGTTTATTTTGCAATACAGAACAGTCAGTTGTAGACCGAGCAATTAATGACATATGCATCCTTATGCAGTGCAGTCGCCACAACTTAAACGTGGTTTGTACTTCCATTCAAACTCTTTCCTTTCTGTTTTTACTATGAAACATGGCATGTTCTCCAACTCATAGTTATGAGGTTAGGATAATAATGAGCAGTATCTGAAGTAGAAAGAGGTCACTGAGTTCATTTCTGTTTATAACCTTCAAAATTAACAATGTTTCACAGAGGGAGTATAAGAACTATATCTTGACATTGTTTTTTGTTAGTGCATGTACATCACTGAGTACAAATGGCTATACTTTTGTAGATAAAATGTGGCTGCGCATAAGTAGAATGAATTCACATTAGAGAGGTTAACAAGCAGTTGTGTTGCATTTTTCTATTTATCATAAAATGGCCATTGTTTGGAAGGGAATTACATTTGTTGAGTAACTTACTTTATGTTTCCTAATCGCAGGTATCTGTTGGAAAAGGGTAGG
The DNA here is from genome assembly GCA_954870605.1 of Acer campestre. Lineage (NCBI taxonomy): Eukaryota > Viridiplantae > Streptophyta > Magnoliopsida > Sapindales > Sapindaceae > Acer > Acer campestre. Next base: position 49,273,379 of record OX940801.1, on the reverse strand, counting down.
TACTTCTTATCATGTTTCTTATGTGCTCAATTTTGTTTATTTTCTACATTCTCATTCCAGTCATAGAAGGCAGCAATTTTTGAGTCTAATATTTATAGACTCATTTTGATCTGTTATAGGTTGGTGATGGGCTGGTTAAGGTTCCAGGAAGCAGAAAGGAAATTTGATTGTATAAACAGTCCTAACACAGTAAGAACAACAATATTTATGATTTAGATGCATCACTGACTAAAATGTAATTGTTTATCTGATTCATTTGCAGGCTCACACCATTCCCATGCTTGTTGAGGAAGTCAAAGGTATCTGGACTATCAAAAGTGTCACAAAATAATGATACTTACAGTTTTAAATATTTATTTCATGTTACATTTGATAAGGAAAAGAAAAAACAGAGAGAGAGAGAAAGAAAAGATACTCAAAGGCTTGTATTGCATTTGAAGTCTTTCTTTACTACTCAATACTTTTCACCTAAATTCCTATATGACAGTCTAAGTCTTGCTTTTTAGATATTGTCAGTGTTGCCCGGTACATACTACTAGTAGAGAAAGAATCAGGTAATGGTTTCTTCTTCTCTAACTTCATGGTTTCAGATAAAAAATTTGTCGCAAAGATTTCTTTCATTTCTAGACCATTATCATTGAATTCTGGCCTTCTTGGCATGCAGTGTTCCAGCGTCTAGCAAATGACCAATTCTGTACCAGAAACCGCTGCATTGTCATCACAGTAAGCATAATCTTTTCTGCATCCTCTCTTCTCAAATTCATTGTAATCACCTTCATTTTTTCATATGCAGGGACGAGGGTATCCAGATATTCCCACAAGAAGGTAGAAAACTTAATATTTATATTGGATTGAATTCAGGGATTGTTTCATCATTGTTTTGGTATAATTACATGCACATCTCTTATTCTATCAGGTTTCTACGTCTTCTCATTGAGACATTGTGTTTGCCTACCTATTGCTTGGTAGATTGTGATCCATATGGCTTTGACATCCTGTCCACATACCGGTTTGGTTCTATGGTAAAACTCTGGATCGAATAATAAGTGATTATTTTCAGCTTCATGTTTTCTACTTCAGTGATGCCACCAATGCTCTTCCTTTTTCATCCCCATGACTTGATCTTTTTGCTGCTTCTTTGAAGCAAATGGCCTATGATGCAAAATTTCTCCGCGTCCCAGAAATATGCTGGCTTGGGGCTTTCCCTTCAGACATCGAAAAATACGATCTTCCTCAGCAGTGTCTCCTTCCCTTGACAGCAGAAGGTGAGACAACTGTTTAACTTGTGTCCTTTCAATACACCAACTTTTCTTTAGCTGTTGCATTTTTCTTCTCGTTTGAGAGGTTCTTTCGTTTTTTGTTAGATACGAAAAGAACCGAAGCAATGCTACTTAGATGCTATCTGCAAAGAGAGGTACCACAGTGGAGGTAAGAATTCTGTCACATTCCATGATATATATATGTAAGAGTTCTCACAAACAACATGTTTGTAACACGCTGTAGCGTTACAAAGTTAAGCTCTATAACGTTACAGAAGGAAGGACGGTCGTGAAAATCGTCCAGACTAGATAAGACCCCATATATATTAATATACATGATGTGATATTTGCGGTTTTAATGAGTGGTAGTTTCTGCCATTACAGGTTGGAACTAGAGTTGATGTTGCAAAGGGGTGTGAAATTCGAGCTCGAGGCATTGTCTGTGCGCTCACTTTCCTTCTTGACAGAGGTGTACATACCATCTAAGATTCAAGGTGCAATATACTTATAAATTCTAAAGCATTTAATCAATTTTCGTGTGTATATGTGACTGTTCAAAGCAAATGATCCCAATTTTGCATTACAGACTTGTATTTTCGTAGAATATCAATCGGAAAACAGCAATTGAATTGAAGTTTCTGTGTTTGAAATTAGAAAATCTGATCAATTTGCACTTTGATAAGTGCTTTCTAAGCTTAAAAGGAGAGAACACCTCTCAAAATCACATGAAAACAGAAAACCCATCAAATCCATAACCACAAACCCATCGTAGGACCACACCGAAGAAGACGCCGGTAGACAATTCCGGTGGAAGACCCGACCACCTTCTCCACAGATTTGGTTGTCGGAAGAGCGACCTAAAAACAGAGACTTGACCCGGTTGGATTTTCGGGTTACTGCAAGCACGTCGGACTCATCTGCCGACTTGTTTTTCTACTTGGTGAGCCACGTCATTGGTATAGCTTACGTTGCAGGCACGTCAGCAAGATCGGGACTGGTATGCTGATTTGTCTAAACACGTGAGCAGGCCGTGATGTTGCGGTAAAACTTTTCTGCATTTAAAGGTGACGTGCTCACAGTGAGTCAGTGAGCGACAAAGAATGGAGAGAAACTTTAAATGGTAAATGGATTTGGGCCGTTGATTAATTATTTTTAGTGGGCTCAAGTCATTATACTTATTAAAGACCACCACCCCTTTTACGCTTCTATTCAACCCCCCAATAAAAACTAAACACAACCCATTTTTTTACTTTGAAGCAAAAAGTAAAATAAAAAATTTATTTTAGGAAAAAAAAATATGGGAGAGATTTGAGAAATGGAGCTCATGTAAAGGTCAAATTCAAATGATAATGTTTTCTATTTTTATAAAGTCAAATTTATAACTATATGATGTATCCCTCTTTATTTTCATAAAACATTTCCTTATTTTATTGAAATTATTGTATTAAAGTTTTAATTTTATGGAGTGACACGCTATGTCGTCGCAATGGAGTAAATACGATTTTGTCCAAAAAGGAGAGTCTAACACATCCTTTTTAAGTTACAAACATGCCTTTGATTTGATAACCGTATTGATTAGAATTTAATTTTTGATTAGTTCATTCAAATTTAATAATATGAAATCCAATGAGTAAAATATATCATATATTAATATCATTGAATATATATATATATATATATGAAAAGAAAAAAAAAATAGTAAACTATAATTCTATATAATTTTTTTATTTTTTTATTAATATTCATGTAAATTAAGCGTGTTAGTCTGGCCCAATTAAATGGACCCGATCGGCCTAATAAATCTTTCCGACCCGTAAAATGTCCGGGTCAGGTATAAGTACAGATCGATTCCACTCTTGACTTCAAAAAACAAACAAACCTTTTTTAAAAAACAACTAAAATGGAGGGAAACCGTTTGAGCTCGCAACATCGCGATTTGCTTTTGAAAATCAGAGGTCTGTACTCTGTAGAAGAGAAATCGAGAAGACGAAAACAACACATCAAAACGCTTCTATTTCGGTTTCGGTTTCGGATGTTTTGTTACTTGCAGAGTTCACTCGATCGATCGTGGAGGACCTGAGCGACGGACGATCGCCGTTGATTCTCATCAACCGGTTCAGAAACTACTGCAACAATAATCCTCGCACAATCTGGTTAGATTTTATTTTGTAACAATTTATTCATTTTTTTTTATATCTAAAATATTTTGAGTTTGTGATCAATTTTGTTTTGTGAATTATGGGTTGAATTATGGTTTAAGCTATTCGTACGGTATAAATTTCTAAGAGATAAAAATAAACGAAATGCGATTTTGTCTTTTAATGCTCTTACAAATTTGTTGATATAGAAATGCAAAACTGTCGATACAATTTAGTAGTTTAAAAGATATCTAATTGAAGTAAATAACTGCAATGTTAGATTTTAAGATGAGAAATAACATAATTTTTGCTTAGATAATAGTGGATTCAGTTAATAAAAGGACTGTGTTTATATACAAAGTACTTTTTGAGGCAGTGAATTCGTGTTGGTACAAATTTACAGTAATAAAAATTTAATAGTGTAAGCATGTGACAAAAAATTAGTGGTTTAAAAGATATCTAATTGAAGTAAAGAACTTGTTTTTTTAGGTTTTAAGTTTAGAACAAACATAATGATGCATAGATGATAGTTGATGACTTGATTCTATGAATAAGAAGATGGTGATTTATATATTTATATACAAAGTACTTGGGAGTAGTTACAAGAATTTATTTTTGAGTTAGAAAAGTGAGAATTGATGTGGGGTGGTTATTGATTGATTTAACAAGGTTGTGTGTGTGTGTTTGGATGTGTTACTGCTATTCTATGCAGTTTTTGGAGTTCTGATTCATCGAAGGGACGGGAAATTATCACGCTTGAGAAACAATGCCATGTGCATAGAATCGGTGAGTTGCGGAGTCATTATCTTAGTTGTCAATATCTTAGTTTAGTTCTAAATTTGTTTGATGAAGAATATAATGAGCTTTGTGGACTGATTTTGATGGGGTTCAAATTTGTTCATTTGTTGATTTATTTTCAGATGTATTGCTGAGAGTACTACTGATTGTTCAACAACTTTAGCAAGAAAACAGACATGGGTCAAAGAGAGATATATTTTACATGCACTCATCTGTGCTTTCAGGTGAACTAGTGTTTTTTTCAATTTTGATGTCTATTGTATTATTCTGCACAGTGATGATAAGATACAATATCATATAAGCTAGAGCGAGACAATAATTATCTTCTTGTGTATATACCATATATTTGTGATGATAAGAGTTTTTCTAGAAGAGATTGTTGGAGCTAGAAGTTTAATGTAGTGTAAACTTGTTTCTCCCAAGTAAGTATTTTCTGTATATTTTGCGATGCAGAACAGTCGGTTGTAGACCTAGCAATAAATGACAAATGCATCCTTATGCAGTGCAGTCGCCACAACCTAAATGTGGTTAGTACTTCCATTCGAATGCTCTCCTTTCTGTTTTTACAATTAATTTATTAATGATGGATGCAGTCTGCATATAATACAATGCTGAAACACGGCATGTTATCCAACTCAGTCATAATTATGAAAACATATGGATTTAGGATGACAATGAGCATTATCTGAAGTGGAAAGAGTTCACCATCCTCTGGTTCATTTCAGTTTATGAACATTTATAAATTAACCATGTTTCACAGAGGGAGTATATGAGCTGTATCTTGACATTTGCTTTTCGTTTGTGCATCACTGTGTACAAATGGTTATACTTATCCATCAACACAAAGTTCATTTACTGTCAATTTGATTTATTCTCAGCAGATCACACCGCACACAATTACATGAGGGTTTTATAGATAAAATGTGTCTGCAATACATTAAGATTTTCAACATTCATCATTTTCCCTTGATTGTTTGATTTGAAGCTTCATCTCTAGTCACTATGGGCAGTTCATACACGATAAGTAGAATGAATTCACATTCATTTTCTATTTATCGTAAAATGGCCAGTGTTTGGAAGGGAATTACATTCGTTGAGCAACTTACTTTAAGTTTCCTTATGGCAGGTATCTGTTGGAAAAGGGTAGGTACTTCTTACCGTGTTTCTTATGTGCTCAATTTTTCTACATTCTCATTCCAGCATAGTAGGCAACAATTTTGAGTCTAATATTTATCGACTCATTTTGATCTGTTATAGGTTGGTGATGGGCTGGTTAAGGTTCCAGGAAGCATAAAGGAAATTTGATTGTATAAACGGTCCTAACACGGTAAGAACAACAATATTTATGATTTAGATGCATCACTGACTAAAATGTAATTGTTTATCTGATTCATTTGCAGGTTCACACCATTCCCATGCTTGTTGAGGAAGTCAAAGGTATCTGGACTATCAAAAGTGTCACAAAATGATGATACTTACGGTTATAAATATTTATTTCAAGTTACATTTGATAAGGAAAAGAAGAGAGAGAGAGAGAGAGATAAGAAACTCAAAGGCTTGTATTGCATTTGAAGTCTTTCTTTACTTGTCCATGCTTTTCACCTTAATTGCTATATGACACTCTAATTCTTGCTTTTAGATATTGTCAGTGTTGCCTGGTACATACTACTTGTAGAGAAAGAATCAGGTTATGGTTTCTTCTTCTCAAATTTCACGGTTTCAGATAATGAATTTGTTGCCAAGGTTTCTTTCTTTTCTAGACCATTATCATTGAGTTATAGCCTTCTTGGCATGCAGTGTTCCAACATCTAGCAAATGACCGGTTCTGTACCAGAAACCGTTGCATTGTCATCACGGTAAGCATAATCTTTTTTGCATCCTCTCTTCTCAAATTCAATTTAATCACCTTTGTTTGTTCATATGCAGGGACGAGGGTATCCTGATATTCCCGCAAGAAGCTAGAAAACTTCATATTTATATTTGGATCAAAATCAGGGGATTATTTCATCCGTGTTTTGGTATAATTACATGCACACCTGTTATTTATCAGGTTTCTACATCTCCTAATTGAGTCATTGTGTTTGCCTACCAATTTCTTGGTAGACTGTGATCCTTAAGGCTTTGACATCCTCACCACATACCGGTTGGTTCTATGGTAAAACTCTGGAATTGAATAATAAGTGATTATTTTCAGCTTCATTTTCTTTACTTCAGTGATGCCAAAAATGCATTTCGTTTTTAATCTTCTCATTACTTGATCTTTGAAGCAAATGGCACATGATGCTAAATTTACATGCGTCCCAGAAATATGCTGGCTCGGGGCATTTCCTTCAGATATCGAAAAATATGATCTTCCTCAGCAGTGTCTCCTTCCCTTGACAGCAGAAGGTGAGGCATCTGTTTAACTGGTGTCCTTTCAATAGAACTGTTTTTTTCTTTAGCTATTGCATTTTTCTTCATTCTTTGAGATTCTTTCTGTTTCTTGTTAGATACGAAAAGAACTGAAGGAATGCTACGTAGATGCTATCTGCAAAGCGAGGTACCATAGTGGAGGTAAGATATAAGAATTCTGTCACATTCCGTGATATATGTATGTAGGAGTTCTCACATACACCATGTATGTAACACGCTGTAGCGTTACAATGTTAAGCTCTGCAACGTTACAAAAGGGCGATTCTGAAAACCGTCCTGACTAGAGAAAGACTTGTATATACGATGTTATATCTGCAGTTCTAAGGAGCGGTGGTTTTTGCCATTACAGGTTGGAACTAGAGTTGATGTTTCAAAGAGGTGTGAATTGAAGTTTCTGTTTGGAAATATATAGGTTTCTGTGTTTGAAATTAGAAAATCTGATCAATTTGCACTTTGATAAGTGCTTTTCAGGTTAAAGCACTTTCTAAGCTTGAAAGAAGAGAACACCTCTCAAAATCAGCACTGGTATACTGATTTGTCTAAATACGTCAGCATGACATGATGACGTGCTAAAATTCGTCAGCAAAGTATGCTGACGTGCTCACTGTGAGCGACAAATAGTGGAAGAGGAACTTTTAAATGTTTTAAAGGATTTGGGCCGTCGATTAATTATTTTTAATGGGCCCAAGTCATTGTACTTCTAAAGACCCCACTCCTTTTACTCTAAAATAGTTAAATACACCACCGATTTTGACTTTGAAGCAAAAAGTAAAATAAAAACTTTATTTTAGGAAGAAAAAAAAAAAATTAAATAGGAGAGTTTTGAGAAATGAAATTGACAGCAAAGATAATGTAAAAGTGGAAAGTTAATTAAAAAAAATTATTTTATTTTAGAAAACCATAAGATTCATGACCAAATTAGAGCCAATTATTTTTATTGCTTCCTTATGTTGATTATTTGTAAATATCCTTCTTGATTTTCTCCTTTATTTTTCTTCCAAACACCAAAACAACAAAACAATTCACAGAAAACAATCTTAGAAAATTGTTTCAATGGAGTCCTTCGCAGAAATGGTCAGCTAGATTTTTTTATTTTTTTTTATTTTTTTTTTATCAGTACTTAATGTATTTTTAGTATTTTTATCAGCTAGATTACAATTTTTTTATTTTTTTTTGGCAGACACTTGTTCTTAAAGCGAATTCCCATTGTGAAATATGCAAGAGGAAGTTGATGGAAGTGTTGCAGAATCTCCATGGTACTTTTTTATTTTATTTTATTTTATTTATTTATATATAGGTTGTTATTTCATTTTAATATCTCACCCAGTTGAGAATAAATCCAACGGCTGAGATTTCAAGGTTCGGATGAGAGTTAAAATTAGGTTATTCGATATCGTAATACTTATTTATTTATTTATTTTGATGGTATAGGAGCATATTCTGTGGCGATTGATGCAGAAAAAGGAACAGTGAGAATTTCAGGTAGAGTGAATCCAAATTTAGCTTTGAGAATTCTTCAAAACAATGGGAAACATGCAGAGGTTATAAGTATAAAATTTGATGGTGAAGTTGTGGAACCTAATTTCAATTATTATAGTTTTTATGGAGAAAATATTAATGGTTTTATTAATAATCCACATAGAGTAGCTTATCCTCCATATCCATTTTTAATGGGGCCTCCTCAATACCCATTTTATGAAAGAGCCCCCAACTACTTTCTACCACCACCACCACCACCACTGCTGCCGCAACCACTACTACTACCACCACCATATCTACCACCATGTCCACCACCACAACAACCGCCACCGCCACCCCCGCCACCAGTTAATAACTCTCCATCTGTGCCAAAAGAGGTGGTTGTGTCTCCCCCAAGTAGGAAGGAGCCAAAAGGTTGTAGCATAATGTGAAAATGTTACTTTATGCTATTTATATTTGAAACCTCTCTGTAATATTCTAAATTTTTTTTGTGTACGTAATCAATTATGTCTATATTTTAATCAAATCAATAAAACCGACTTAATACACGTAGTCATTTGGTGTGATGTTGACACGACAACAAACCTATATAGTAATTTCATTGACATTAACTTTTATGGATGGGTATCATATGATAGT
>OX940801.1:49189654-49259654 GCA_954870605.1 Acer campestre | reverse complement strand
ATTAGATATGTTTTAAGATTACTTTAATTTTTAGTCTGTAAAAGTTTAGGAGTAATCTAATTATAGGTTATTCTAATTTTAAATTTATAAACTAATAATATTATTTAATGAATTTCTTTTTGTTTTGGTTGAAATTTAGATACATGCTTATTAAGTTTATTTTTTTTTAAATTATTCTTTTGTTTTTAGATTTGTTAGTAAATAGTAATATAAGTGCTTATTTATTTTCCTATGTGACTTGAAGGCTCCATCATAATTAATCTAATATAAATTATAATATTTAAGAAAGTAATAAATTAGATTTATTTTAACATTGTATTTTTTAAAATATACATTTAGAGAGTAAATCTCCCTATGTCTTCTTGACTAAGAGTATCTATATTTTTAATTAATACAATTTTCTCGTATCGTTAATGATCAGTAAAAAAATTATTTTAGCCTACCCTAAGGTTTAATTCTGGTTACGTCCTTGGTTGTGAGAGTAGTATTCTGGACTGTGCTTATAGAGTCTAATATCGCCAGGTCCAGGCAGTTATTGTAATTAAAAAAAAAAAAAAAAATTGTTTGAATTAACACTATTATTTTTGGTTGAGTGAACATCCTTATGTGTCACATATTATTCATTAAAAACAAGGAGGCGTGAGACTTCTTCCAAGATCCTAGTTAATCATCGGTGGTTAAGAGATAATGATAACATATTTACAATTAGTTAGTAAATGTAATAGATACCTTTAATTATTTCGTTTTAGATATTTAAGAATATGATGAAACAATATTTTTCCTATGGACCTCTTTTGTCCAATGTAAAAGCAACATAAAATGAATTCTATTAAATGATAACAACTCTTTAAAAAAAAAAAAAATTTAAAAAAAAAAAAAAAAAAAACATTAACTAGAAACAAATTGAAAGGACCACTTGTTGGAATGAGAACCATATAAGACATACTCACATACACATTAAATTTTTTTAACCAATTAAATGGGAATTGGGATCGCTAGATTGCTGCTGGTTGGTTGACTTGTAATCAGTCAGATTTTGTAGTCAAATCATGATCTTAGCTTGTCCACCTCACTTTAATTCTATTGTTTTTTCTTTTTAATCTCACTGTTTTTTAATTGAAAAACATATGGATCTCGAATTAAGTAGAAAATGATGACAATTATTATTATTATTATTATTATTATTTTTTTTTTTTTTTTTTTATGTCTTGAATATTAATATAATTTAAAATAAATAAAAAAATAAGTTTTTGGCTACTATGTTTTTTATGGCCGACACCAATAAGGTTGAGCTGTCTGGATATTTACTTTTATAATCGGTAAATATCTACTATGTTTTTTATGGCCGACACCAATAAGGTTGAGCTGTCCGGATATTTACTTTTATAATCGGTAAATATCTCACAACACAAATAAACAAAATCTTGAACCATAAGGTGGTTGTTTTGGTTGTCCAAGGCTTGAGATTAAAAACTCAAGTCATTGGTTCTACTATTAACAATTATATTGTGGCCAATCTTTAGGGTGTTTAGCTCTGTTGGTGGAAGGACGAACATGGGGCTAACGTCAGCAGTTCGAATTCTACCTAGATAGGGTGAGTTCTGATTTACACCCTTGCATCCTTGTGGGGCCGGGGGTGTGGGCCAGGTTTCTTATCTATCATAATCTGTGAAACCAACATACAAGTCAGGGCGAGTCATACAGTTGGAGAAGGACAGATAGATAGATACTTGGACAAAGTCCGGAATCCTAGATAAATAAATAAATAAATAATATATATATATATATATATCCACACATTATTATGAAATAAGTTATGACACGACTTCAAATCTCAACCACTAGTCCACTATGATGGGATATTGCGAATTGTCTTTTAAAATTTGAAATTAAAATAACAAAAAATATAAGATATGAGTTTTTTTTTTTTTTTTTTTTTTGAATTAATATATAGGATATTAGTTGGTATATAATAATGTAGAAATATGCATTAATATTAAACAAGCTAATTACAGCAAATATGTCCTCAAAAAAGAGAAAAAAGAAAGAAGAAGAGATATATATATATATAATATATATATAACTAAAATAGAAAATAAAAAAGAAAATTATAATTCTTAAAAACCAGTGATTTGTTTTACTTTTAAGATTCTCTGTCTAAACCATGACTAGTTGTCTTTGAGCTTCAATCCTCAACTCTTCCTTCATTTTCCTGATGAAATCATCAAATTTCTTGTTCAATTCCTCTGTACTCAGCTCCCCATTCCCTCCTCTCTCTTCTTCTTCTTCTTCTTCATCAATGTCTTCCCTATACAACCCACCTTGTTCTTCGTCTTCAACAAAAACTTGTTCTTGTTCTTCTTCTTCTTCTTCAACAAAAACTTGTTCTTCTTCTTCTTCTTCTTCTTCTTCTTCTTGTAATTTGTCTTCTTCCACCATGAAGCTGTTTTCATGATATTGATGATGATCAGTAGTACTAGTTTCCGCTACAATTATTACTTTTTCTTCAATATGTTCATGTTGGTCATTTTGTTGAGCCTCATCTCGATCATGATCTTCCTTCTTCAACAATGGCAATTCTGCTGCTTCCATCATCCGCAAATTGTCTTCGAAACTTCTGTAATTAGTGTACTCATTGATAGTGTTGTTGTTGACATGTTTTGATGATGATGATGATGATGATGATGATGAGGAAGAACTAAACATGCCTGAGTACTTTGTAAGGAAGACTAGGAGGCCATTACAAAGGAGAAAAGTATAATTTTTGTCTAGGGTGTGACTGATCAATTTCACAGGAAAAGTTGACAAGTAGAAGTTGAGATTGTGGAGAAGAGAGAACCAAGTTTGTTGGTGAGAGAAGAAAAGTGAGAACACAGAGACAAACAATACTAGTTTGGTGATCACTCTTTTCATAAATTGAAAATTCATAAACTTGTGATTATGATGATCATCACTAGTGAAGCTTTTCTTCTTTTGGTAGTGCTTGCTTTGATCCATGTTTGTTTGTTTGAATTATGAGTTTTGTGTTATGACTTTTGAGAGAGAGAAGGAGAGTTGTGGAGTTGGGTTGGTGTGTGTTTGTGACAAAGAAGGAACAATGGAGATCCTTTATATAGGAACCCACAAGTGAAACACTTATGTTAGTTTGTACGTGGATTTTCCTTTTTGATAAAAGGAAAGTCCTTTTAAGAAAGGATATATATCCATTAAATACTCATCTAATCATGACCGTTCTGACTTTATAATTTCATAACGTTCAACCACAACCACACATTCACAATGGGTCACATAGCTCTACATTAATAAATACATACATCCAACATAAATGTATGACTGTGATTGGACGTCCTTAACTTATAATTTCAGAACGACCTTACTAAAGAACCACTTATATATATGGTATTATATATAAATATAACCAATGAAAATCTACCACGTACGTATATATATGTATAACCCATTTAATAGGTGTGTGTGCAAAATGATATATTGCATGTGAAACAATTATGTCTGTATGTGGATAAGTTTACCAAAATACCTATATTTTTCTTTTTGATAAAAGAAAAGTCCTTTTTAAGAATGGATATATATCCATAGAATACTTCTTTAATCAGGACCATCATGATTTTATAATTTCATGACGTCCAACAACAACCACAACCACACATTTACAGTGGATCCGCGGTCCCACATTAATAAATACTTACATCTAATATAAATGTGTGGACTACAACCAAACATTCACAGTGGATTCGTAGTCCCACATTAATAAATACTTACATCAAATATAAATGTGTGGCTGTGGTTGGACTTATTTAACTTATAATTTCGGGACGTCCTTACTAGAGAACCTCCTATATATATATATGGTATTATATATAAATTTAACCAATGAAAATCTACCACATATATGTATAACATTTAACAGGTGCATGTGTAAAATGATATATTGCATGTGATCAACTATATATATATATTTCTGTATAAAATCTCTCAACCATTTCATATCAGAATTCCAATTAAAACAGATATATACAAAACTTTTAATTACCTTCATGTTTAAAATGATTTTAGTAGAGTACCCAATGATTTTGAAAAAGAAGAGTCATAATCTTCCATGGAGAAAAGTCAGTATAGCTTTTTTGCAATGGAGTTTGGAATGTAACAAAGTGGGTTACTTGCTACTTTTGGGTGGCCTAGATTTTTGGATTTATTGAAGTGAATCTACCTTATTTTCTTGTGGCTTGTGACTTGTGAGACCTTTATTTTATTTTATTATTATTATTATTATTATTTTATTATATATATATAGTTGATAACTTGATAACTTGATAACTTTTTATTTTATTTTAAGAATGATAACTTCATAACTTGTAGTTCTTGATTTCTTGCATATTTCTTCGTATCGAAGGAAAGTTTTAAAATCCTTAAATATAAATCGTCTAAACATATGCTATTAAACATATATGAAAAACGAATATTATTTGTGTTGTATTTTTTTTATTTCATGTATTATACTATTATATAAATTCAGAGTTTTTTTGGTGAGACACGAACCCGTAATCTTGTGGTACAGGTCTGAGGAGTTTACTATCAGACTAACCTCATTTTATCATAAATTTATATTCACAAATGGTAGGAGAAATTATACGTTTATATATATATATAAAATCTTCTTCCACAATCACAATGACTAAAAAAATATATGTAAGTGAGATTTGCTTTCAAGACCTTTTATATAATTATAAAAAACTCGAATTATTTTTCTTTGTCTCGTTTAATTTAATTTTCTAATTAAGTCAAAATTTTCAATAAATCTCTTGGTGAGAAGTTGAAATTGGACTTCTAAAATTTAGAATCTCATTTTTTCACGTTTCATGCTTCTTTTTGCAAAAGGGAATCAATCTCACCAATCTTTTAAACCAAAACAACTTATGTCACTTTCATTCATTATTTTCCCAAAACAATTTACTTACCATTTAAATATATTTTCACAAAATTAAACAACATTTTTGCTTCACAAAATTGTATCAATGGATGTTTTGTAACATAAACAACACAATTTAATACCACAAGATTCTTTTCTTACACAAGTACAGTTATTGTGCTTCTTTTGGACAAGCATGCTAGAAAGCAAAGCAAAAAAAAAAAAAAAAAAAAAAAAAGTAACTTAAAAACTAAACAACATGAATATTCTAAAACAACAACCAAAAAACCAAAATGGGAACCACTTTAATAATTTTCTTTTTTGAACTTATCTAGAAGAAAAAAAAAAACCCACTTCATGATTTGGTTTGGTAGTGCCTTTAAACACACACATTTAACATATCAATTATATTTCACTTGCTTTCAAAGTGATTTTTCTATTTGAATGGTTCGTTGATACTCGTCTAAATCATTAATTACAAGTTTACAATAAATAATGTGAAGTTCGAATATCAACTCCTATGTTTTACATTATTACGAGTTAGGTAAGATTCAAAACCTAACCGATATAGTTTTAAAGTAACGAGAACATTACCAAAAACACTTTCAATTGAATGTAATTAAAATGTTAAATTATTTTGTGAAATGAGATTATTATATTTTTTGTTTTTCAATTAATGTTACTAGGTATATGTAATCCTCAAATTTTCATGATAGGTTTACGTGTCAAAAGCTTATGAAAATTCCTTTTTTTTATGATTTTGACACATGACTTTGATATCTTATTCCCTTTCTAATATTTATGATTCTATCTACTACCAAAACCACTTTTTGATAACTTGTTAGGTACGCAGTACTTATAACTATTATCGCCTTATCAGGGAAGGGTACTTCGCACTTTTTTTTTTTTTTTTTTTTTTTTAACTGAATTTTAATTTATCATATTTAATAAACCATTTTATGGTGTGATAAAACTATTATTAAATATACTGTTTAACTTTTTTTTTTTTTTTTTTAAGTATTACACTATTATATAAATTTAAGTTTTTTTTAGAGGAATATTCGAACCCGTAACTTTATAATGCAAGTGTGAGGAGCTTTATCACCAGACCAACCTCATCTCGTTAAATATATTGTTTAATCACTAGCGATTTGACTTTCTCATTTATTGAGGTAAAGTTGGTTCATGCTTGTTTAAGAAGGGATATGTTTTGCTATTCAAGCAAATAAATCTTCATACAGCATGTTCTCTAGGTAGAGATGTATATTTGGGGAATGCGGATGGATATAGGTCTCCTCATCCTCACTTTCCAAACCCTTCCCCCACCTCCACTACCTCCCCCATTTTCCCAAAATGGAAAAATGGGGATGGTGAATTTTGGGGGAGATATATCCATCCATAACCCCAGTTCCTCTTTTTTTTTTTTTTTTTTTTCATTTTTTCCCATTTTTCTGTTTTTCCGTTTTTCCATTTCCCCATTTGACTGAAAATTACATATTAAACTAAAAAAAAAAAACATTCTATTACAAATCTTTAGAGGATATTTTAGATTTAGGGTTTATGTTTTGTCTTTAAAAAGAGTAAATGAGTATATATAGTTAGGATTCTTAAAGAATTAAAAAAAAAAATTAAAAAATATATATTCTAATTATATTTATATATGTTTGGAGGAAATGGGGAAATGGGGATGGGGGACCTCCCCCTCAGGCCTCATCCCCGTCCTCATCTCTATTTCAATTTCCCCTAAGAAAAAAAAAAATCCTCAAATGGGGATGAGGACGCAGGAATTTGGAGATCCGGGGGGAAATGTACATCTCTATTCAATGGGGGGTTTTTATTTTTTCTATTGGGATTTCTTCAATAAATGGACCATCATCATTTTATAATTGGAAGAAGGAAAAAAAAAAAAAAAAAAAAAAAATCTAAAGGCATTATACAAAACAATGTTTATTCACATGAGTGGATGCAGATTGAATTTTTATGAATCATTGATTACGATAGGATGACTATTAATAGTATAAAAATAATACTTGGGTACTGACCGGTCAATATCCAAAATACTAACCACATCAATGGGAGTGTAGCACGTGGTCTTTTTTCTTTTACTTTTTACATTTATCTTACAAATTGGACCGCATGCTACTTTCTCATTAGTGAGGTCAGTATTTTTGGTACTGACCAAACATTATTAATAGTATAATAGTATTACTATTGTTATTATGATTAACAAGCATTGTGGGCCTATATAATGGGCTTTAAGCTATATATGGGCTGGCCCAAAGCCCACCCTGGGTCTAGGAGGCCTAAAATTATTAGGCCCATTTCAGTACTACTAGATTTTTCTATTGTTAGGCCTAAAGTGTACCGCCAATTATCAAATGGGTTTTTATTTTTATATATACCACCAAATAACGTGCGTCAAAGTACAATAATGCATAAATTTCGAAGTTAAATGCTTTTAGAAGCAGTAATTAACACCTACATTTTATCTTGTGTGAAAATTTCAATTACTATGAAAATTTCAATTAATAGAGAAATGCTTTTTGGGTGTGGCTCCAGCAACCTTGGACATTGCTTTTGTTCAATTCAAGAGGTGGTTTGAGGGGATGTTTCAGATATTTTTATCAAAGTATTTCCCCTTCATTTATGGTCATGGAAATATCAAATTGGGTGACCAAATGAGTTACTGTATTTTTCTTTTGTGGGCTACACTTTCATTCCCTATACTATATTATGTAATTGTTCCTCCTCTCTACTTGCTCCATGACATCTCATTGTTCCCAAAGGTATCTCACTTTCACTCTTATGGCTCTTCAATCGAGATATATATATATATATATGATACTACAATGGTGGTGCCGTGCCGTGCCCCAATTGTTTTTCGTTTTTCATTTTAAGAATTTAATTATTTTGAGTACTGTTAATCCTATGATTTGTCTACTATATGAATATGTTAGTATTACATGCAATAAACTCACATACAGTACAACACAATGAAATGAAATTTGAATATAGAAACTCATAGTTTGTAGGGATGCAAAAATTAAAATAATCTGAGCCTTGTTATATTCACAATTTCCTTAAGACAATTTTGCTCCCTCCACGAATGGTGCATAAGGTTATGAACAATTGTCTTATAGGATAGAACGGATTTCGTTCTTCAAGTAGCAGCACTTTAAACTTAAAGAATCGTCGAACTCAAATCGGTGTTTTGTACTCAAAACTTTTGACACTATTTATTTATGCAGAGAGAACAAGAATGTGGAGAAAAAATTGAATCGAAATGGTTAGAAGACATCCATATTTATAGACATCCTCGTACCCATTCGAAATGACACATACCCTTTCGAATGGACATGTCTTTAAAGGAAAGACATATCTTTCAAGAAATGATACTACTTCTATAAAAAAAAAAATATAACTCTTATGAAAAGTTACAACACTTAACCAAAAAAATTCATTCAATAATACAACAATTTCTAACAAGTACTTCTATTAAATCTTGATTATCATGAAAGTTGATGTTGGCAGGATTGGTGGCTACGATGCGGCTTTATACTGTGATACTGGTTGTTTCCATAGAAGAGAAAGTCTTTATGGTCGAAAATATTGTAAGGATTACAGAGGAAACAGAGAAATATAGGCCAAAATGAATATTGAAAAAACCGTTCATGAATTGGAAGAGGCTTCAAAAGTTTTGGCCAATTGTAGTTACGAGAAAGATATTCAATGGGGCAAAGAGGTTACTTTATACTCTAATAATTCTTTTCAAATTTGTATAAAATTCATGAAACTTCCTTCAGGTTTGGTTGAAATACAAACAACTTTGATCGATTTTTATAGAGTATGTGTTCATAATCAAGAGTGTATGTAGCCTCGATGAAGCCCTGAATTGTGGGAGCACACTCAAATCTGGTGGAACTTATAGAGAATGTGGATGATCAAAAAAACTACCGTGTTTTTATTCACGTTCATCGGCGTTATCATCAAGCAATTAGGCCTGTCCCATACATCATTTGCATTAACTTCTAAAGTGGTACTAGATGATTTTTCAAAGAGATATAAGCGAGAGATAATGGAATTTAGAAGCTCATCTATCATGTTCACAATACTTGGAACATTTGCAATGCTGAATATTTTCTGCTTGGTTGGAGCAAAAATGAAGATTGTTCTTCAAGATTTTAGAGCTCTGGAAAATTTGATCTCCCAGGTTATTCTTTGTGGGATGATGGATTTGATTAATTTGCCTGTTTATAAAGCTATGTTCTTTGGGAAGGACAAGGGCTGCTTACCATTTTCTATCATGTTCAAGTCCATTGTTTTAGTTTCATTGACATGCCTTATAAATTATAATGCCTATGTTTTAGAGAAGTTATAACTTCAAATTACTTCAATATTGAATTTAATTCTTCAATGTTTAATAATGATTAAGAGGGTTTTAATGTTGGGATGAGTTAAATCAAGTACATTAATTTAAATATATAAAATATATTATTGGACCTGTCAAGATTAAGTACTATATATACGGCTCAGATATATACTCTCTCACAACCAGGATATGCACCCAAATATGCTACCAAATATGTAATTTCTAGAACTGGACCATAAGTATATAAATGTATTCGCCTGTGTGCGTGCATATGTGTGCTCATGCGTGTATTTTTAGAATCATATGTTTAGCTTTATAATCAATTTTCTTTCGTGGACCACTAGAAATAATTTTGATAACATAATTAAATTGAAGATGACGGATGAATAATAGCTCATTTACATTCATAGAGAAAATAATTTTCAACAAAATTGACAAAGGATATTGTGAAAAAATTATAAAAAAATAAAATATTTTCAAGTAAGTTTGAATTGGTTTTGTTTTACATAAACTTCTTCGGATCATAATATTAAAAAGGTCGAGTTTGGATTTATCTTTCAAAACCCATTAAAACTTATGACCCATCCATCCATTAAGTTTAATAATATTATTATAATTATTTTACATATAATTTGTACCTACAAAATAAAATCCTACATTTCCCAAATTGATTAATAAAAAAATTGGGAAACCCTAAAATTTCCTAAATTCATAAATAAAAAAGTTTGGAAACCCTAATCAACTAAGAACTAACCTATAAACCAATAAATTTTCTTCTATTCTTCTCTTCTGCTGTAGTGATAAATATTGAAATTAAAATTATATTTGTGTTATGAGTATTCAAATATTTATATATTTTTTCTTATTTTTACAATTAAAATTATTAATTACTAAAAGTAATTAAAAAAATTAACGTGTTAGGTTTTAGGTTACCCATTAAATCAGTGAATGAGTTTGAGTTTATATTTTAAAACCCAATAAGGTAAGTGAGTTTTGGTTGAGTATAAGCAGGTTCAACCCCTTTAATATTCGACACATATTCGATTCGATTCGACCCATTATTAATCTAAGATTGGTCAGTGATTGAAAAGTATGTTACCAAAAACCAAACCGATATTTCCTAACATCGACTCCCAAACACTCCCAAATAAACACACTCTCTCTCTCGTTAGAAACGCAAAACCCTACTACAACCTCAATCAAAAAAAAAAAACGCAAACACATTAAAAACCTTAAAAAATCAAAACTTTTTATTGTTTTGGTTTTCAAAAACATGTCTTTGAACGTTGTAAGATCTCGAATAACTTCGATTTTATCGAAGAACATTAATAATCGAAGGAGGTTTTTCAATTCCGATGTCGTTTCAGGAGCTTCTAAGAAGGAGCCGATCATAGCCTCCCAGTCGATCATGTCGGATCTCCCGGCTGCAGCTGCGGCAGCGGCGGAGGAGGAGGCTGCGGTGGGGCAAAATGCTGAGCGGAAGTCGCCGTTGAGGTTTCTCACGTACGGAATTGTTGGAGCTCTGGCTGGAGCTACTGCTGCTGCTGGTTATGCAACTTATGGTAGAGTAAAGTTTTCTTTTTCATGTTTTTGGAATGAAGTATTATATTTTTTATTCGGGTTTTTAGTAAAAGGTGAGAAAATATTATCATTAACATTTTTGGCAGCTAAAGTTTTGAATTTTTTTTTATCGTTATTGCTTGGTGAAGACTGAAGAGTTAGAAGTGCTTGTTAAATGTACTTTTCATGTTTTTGGAAGCAGAGTTTTGATTTTGATTTGGGTTTTTGTCAAATGAGTGATAATGATTGGTGGGATATGAGTTAGATTTTTTTAGGAACAGTTTTGAAAGCAAAAGCTTTGAACTTTCTATTGCTATTGCTATTGCTATTGCTCTTGCTCTTGCACGGCAAAATGTTAGATGTGCTGTTAAATGTAGAACACGATACTGTTTGGTTGATAAGACTCAGGGATGTGTTTTAAATATGGGATTGTTTATAGGAAGTGTTTTATTTGCTTTTGGACGCAAAATTTTGGTTTTTGATCAGTTGAAGGTAGCAAGAAAGATAACTTTTGGAGCAATGCTTGTCAAAATCATATTTTTTTTTGGGCTTAATTTAATTAAGATTGAGATTATAATTTGGACTTACCAATAGTTTCTTGGTAACGTTGGTTTCCATTAGTTGCATTTTTTGTTGCTCTTAAAGGCAATTTTGATTTTATTTAGTGTTTTGATCAAATGGTGTGACTAATGGGACTGTGACTAATGGGACTGTGACATGTTTCTTCATTTGTGTGTTTTTTTAATTGATTGGTCTCTTTTTGGTAGTGATTTGTTGCTTTCGGAAACAAAGTTCTGCTTTGGTTTCATCTTTGTTGAGATTAGGCAAGAGAAATACTTTATTGAGCATGTTTATAGAATGTATCATGTATGTAATATTTTCCAGTAGCTGAGGGCAGAAGTGATATTATAATTAAATTGATACATACCAATATTTCATATTTTTTTTTTTTTGAAAGGACCAATATTTCATCTTTTGATAACCATTTAACTGCAAAAATACTGTTACTGTTTTAATTTGTAGGACTTTAAGTGAGTACTTTAGCAATTTTTTTTAACTGCCTTTATTGCAATTTGTTTGGTTAGGTTTTCTGATCAAGTAAGATAATAGGTGAGTAAGTTTCAGTGTGTAAATAGTTCATGGTGCTATTTAGCCAAGGTTGACTTGACTGTTGTATTAACTGTGGCTGCTTTCCATTTCCCAATCAACAAGAAATCTGAATTTTATTTAATGGTTATTTGCAGCATACACTTCAGATGAAATAGAGGAAAAGACAAAATATTTGAGGGAATCAGTGAAATATGCTATCGCTGATGATGCATCTGCAGTTGAGGTAAATCTGAATTTGAGCTTTGCTTGGTTTGTTTTGCTCTACTTGTACTCTATATTGTTTTTACGTTTTTTATAAGCTTCATTTCAAGCAATTTAGGTTTGAAGTTTGTTTAAGTAAAAGTGGTGTGTAGATAATCTATTGTACTATAAGAATTAAACAAACACTTTGTTTCAGAGAGGTATAGAGTTGGTTTAGGTTTTAATAATTTTTGAAATTAAGTTTCTGTACTGTATAATATATTTCACGTTCGCCGTACACTTAACTAGGCACTGTGAGTTTGGCCTAACCATCTTCACCATAAATTGAAGAGAATTAACTAACTGCTTCATTGGATGCTTGATATGTAGCCAAACTTTCTTAATCCTAACGGAAGTGATAAGGATTATGAACTTCTCCTTACTTTGGTCTAACCCAATTCATTGATTGATCAATAAGTCGTAATAGTTTCGTGAAGAAAAATTGATGGATAGGACGACAGGTCTGATGGCCAAGCTGACAGATGAGGTTCCTTGCCCCTACCTGACTACTCAAACCTTGTTTGACATGTATTTCATTGTGGCCCCAATCCATATCTCACTGCACTTACTCTATTTGCATTTTTGATCTGTTGAATTGCTACTCGAGGCAACAAGTTTATTTCTGGTTATTGTCCTCTAAAAAATGCAAGTTCCTTGAGTTTGGATGCCTCAATATATCGTGTGTGTGTGTGCGCGCGCGCGCATGTTTTGATTAAAAGGGTGATGTGCAGCCTCTGCAAACATGTTTTGTGACAGTTTTGTTGGGTTGTTGGGTGTCTATGTAACTTTAGAGTGTCTTATTCTGGCTATATGGTAAATTGCTATTATGTGTTTGATACTTTGAAGGTGAGATGTGAAAGGAGTAACATGCTATCTATCTCTTGTGCAGAAATATCAGAAATTGCTCTACTCTGCTGCAATGACAGGTGAGGTTCCTGGACTTTACCTCAATAGGTATTTACACATATGCATTATTTTCTATGGCATTTCTTCTGTCTTCCTGGAGGTCTTATCTATTGCTATTTTCGAGGAAAGATATTTCTGTTTACCACCGCAACTAAATTGAGGAAATTTGTTACTGGTCAATATAATCATTAGTATGAACAATAATTGTTATGGATGGGGCAGAATTTGGTTTTGTTGTGGGCTTGTTAATTAATTTGTCAGGAAATGCCATAGACCTAATGAGAAGCAAATTGTTAATGTATACATATACTCTATATATTGCATTGTTGATTCCAAAAACCTTTTCTACGATTATTAATGATGTTTGCATTACATGATTTTTTTTTTCTCCGACATTTCAGTTCCTTCTAAAGCAGTTGAACTTTACTTGGATTTGAGGAGGCTAGTGGAAGACCATGTCCGGGTTAGTGCTATATATATATATATTTCTCGAAATATCTTTCTTATCTGTATTTTCAACTTTCAATTTATGTTGATTTTTCTGATAATAAACTTGTTTTCTTATTAGGGCTTTACTGAACCAACTTCTGATAAGCTTCTTCCAGATCTGCATCCTGCAGAGCAACATGTTTTCACACTTGTTCTCGATCTAAATGAGACATTGCTTTTCTCTGACTGGAAGGTAAGGTTATGGAACAGATTCCACCATTCATCACTATAATTTTCACATGCAAGGCTGCATATCTTGCTTAAATTGTTTGGTACTTTCATGTTTATCCTTGAATTATGATTTTGTAACAATAGCAATGGTATTTGTGGTATCCCCTTCTAGAGATGTGATGTAATTTAGTTTTGGATAGGTTAAACATTATTTTGGAACTGAAAATATTTTAAAATGTAGGTCATTTCAGGTCAATACTGTGTAACCTTACATATAATGCTAGTGTATAGTGTTGTTATACATCAATTCATTTGTATAATTTTTTTTTTGGCAATTGGTTTGTAACTGCTGTATATCAATTGGTTGGGTAATCTGAGGAGCTGAACGACCTTAATCAGTTCCATGAAAATGTAAACTGGGATTTTATAAATCGATTGAAAATTGTCTAAGTTGTTTCAGTCCTTGGAAAGTGCAAAAATATTTCCCCACATCTCCTTATTCTTGTCCTAGAATAAGTCTTTGCATTATACCATTACTTTTGCTGAAATGTGCAGGATTTTGACAGTTTTATGATGTCTTTTCCTTTTGATGTCTAGCGTGACAGAGGTTGGCGAACATTCAAACGTCCAGGAGTTGATGCTTTCTTGGACCATATGGCAAAGTTCTACGAAATTGTTGTGTTCTCTGACCAACTGAATATGGTAATACGATTGTTTGCCTTAATGACTACCATTTCTTTGTACTCTGCAAATTATTGGTGTTATCAAGTTTTTTTTTTTTTTTTTTACTCAACCTCCCCCTTGCTTGTGCAGTATGTTGATCCTGTTTGTGAAAGGTTGGATAAGAACAATTGTATTCGATATAGGCTATCAAGGGGTGCTACTAGGTATCAGGATGGCAAGCATTACAGGGTATGTTTAATTGCTTTTTTGAATTATACAAATCCTTTGGTGCAATAAATTCTTAAGCAATTTTAGCGCTACTATCTCTATAACATGGAAAAGTGTTGTAACAAGATATTGTTCTTGTTGGCAGGATCTTTCGAAGCTTAATAGAGACCCAAATAAGATTCTATATGTGAGCGGTCATGCATTTGAGTCTTGCCTTCAGCCGGAAAATTGTGTTCCGATAAAGCCGTATAAGCTCGAGGAAGATGATACGGCACTTTTGGATCTTATTCCATTCCTTGAATGTAAGTATCCTTTTACCTTTTGTATAATAGCTAAAGCCTGTGGTATTGAATGGGGGCATCTGGAAAAATGTTCGAGCCATTGCATAACTGATGAGATATAATTAGTCATAGAATTCACTTTCTGTCCATATTTCATATCTGTTATTACCCCATTCATGATTTCGGTTATTTGTTCGTAAATTTGTTTTGCTGCACATAAGGAACTGCTGTCCCTTTTCAGGGTACATCATGAAAAGCCTCAAGTGGCTCAGCTTGTTTTATCAATTTTGTTTTATTTTTGTTTGTTTAATTGTCTTATACTTGTGTAAAATGTTGCACCGATGATTTGCAGATGTTGCTCGCAATAGTCCAGCTGATATCAGAGCAGTACTACAATCTTATGAAAGAAAAGATATTGCAAAAGAGTTCCTTGAACGTTCTAAAGATTATCAAAGGTAAAGTACATTCACGAATTTTTGGGTTGTTAAAGATGATTTATTGCCATCTTTATGCTTTCGTAAATTCATCCCAATGTTGATTTGGAATCTCTTAAGCAAATTGTATTGGCACTTTAAGATTATTTGTATGACATTTTAATCACGATGCAGGCGGATGCAAGAACAAAGGAAGCAGCAAACCCGTTTCTGGCGTAGTAGCCATTGAGGTCAGAATTTTGTAAAATACAGTTTGAAGATAATTGAGAGATTCAAAGTAGTACTCAATATGGAGGAAGAAACAAATGAATGAATATAAGATTTTGTATGACAGCATTGTAGAAGTCATCAAGCCTTTTTTTTTCTTCTTCCAAGTCAATGCCACTTTCTTCAAACAGACTATTCTTTGTGGGATTCTTTTTCTAACTTCATTCCTACTAAAATCTTTGATGAGATTTTGTAATTCTTAGAACTATTGATACCATAGTTTTTTTTTTTTAACTTCTATAATCTCGTCCGTCCGTCGAGAAAATCGGAATTTTGGTTTACTGTTTAGTGTTGAGTTTCCTTGATTTTTTCTCAGTTTCTTGTAAATTCCCATCTTAAAGCTTCAATGAGACAAGCATGCCAAGAGTTACTTGTTTAGTGGTGGTCCAACAACAACGCGGAATTTTATCAGATGGACGTACGAATAACGCGGTAGCAGTCTATTCCATTGAAGCATTTCTTGGAGATTTCACTTAAATGTATGGTAGACAATTTCATGAAACTGATCTTTCTAAGTAGGCTACACATCACTGTCCCAAGCCAATGACTTTGTGCAATGTGTGAGCTGTGAAAGTCTTCTCTAGTACTGACCCAGCAATAACTTCACTTGAAAGTTAACAACACACAAGTGGTTCCCACTTTTTGGAAATTTTGATTTGTGTTCCAACATCCAACTAGACCAGGTTATTTGTACATAAAATTTCTGGTTGGATCGACCAATTCAAGGTACTTATTTTGGGTAAATAAAACTAAATCAGTTTAGTTTCTTCGAGTTCGGGGAAATGATTCGAATTCACAATTTTATATATGTAGAGTGTTATGCAATCCATTTATCACTTGAGATTTAATATTCGGAACTCGGAAGATAGATCGATTATTGGGGATTCTTCCTTTTTTTTTTTTTTTTTCCTCAAACAAACAAATAGAGATAAAATTATAGACTGATTCCAAGAAATCCAGAATAATTTTATGATATTTCTCAAAGTCTTGGCTATTCACGTCACGTGAAAGGCATTTTAATAAAAAAAAAAATAGAGAAATTTTTTAACTATAATTAGAATAATGGTAGTGTTAACTTGTGCCATAATAACTAATTTATTTCCATAAATAGAAATAAACACAAATATCAATGACTATATTTATTATCTTATCAATAAGGGAGAATCGCAAATACCCCCCCGACTTTTAAGCTAATGGCAATTCAAACCCTCTGGTTTGAACAATCAGCAAACAACCCCCTACCGTTAAGAACCCTTGCATTATTTTCTGCATGTAGGGGGTTATTTGCTGATTTGTAGGGGGTTATTTGCTGATTGTTCAAATTTGTAGGGGGTTGTTTGCTGATTGTTCAAACCAAAGGGTTTGATTTGCCATTAGCTTAAAAGTCGGGGGGGTATTTGCGATTCTCCCTATCAATAATGTTAAACATCCCACTTACAATCTCATCATTTCCATCACAACACACGTGGCAGCTGAGGTGTCGCTTGGTGAGTGGACACACATTAATTGATAATTATCTTTCTTACCCATGTATTCACTCACCAATTAATGTTTGTCCACTCACCAAGTGACACCTCAACTGCCACGTGTGTTGGGATGAAAATGGTGGGATTATAGGTGGAGTCCATTTTTACTCACCCCCCTACAAGGGGGGTAATGCAGGGGAGTAAGCATTACCCCCCTCCCAAATGGATGACATGTGTCCACCGAAGGGTAAATTTGTCCAAACATGATTACCTCTTTAGACATATGTCATCCATTTGGGAGGGGGCTAATGGTTACCTCCCTTGAAGGGTGGTGAACAAAAATGTTCTCTTATAGGTGGGATGTGTAGTATTACTGTTATCTTATATTCTTATTACAATAAATACAGTAACTATTTTCCATTTATAGTAATAAAGTGGTTGTTAGGGCACAAGGTACAAGTGCTCTTAGAATAATCCATGAAAGAGGAATAATTTACTGCAAGAGATAATTGGAATGAAATGTGCATGGATGTCTTTGTCTATTCCACAATGTGAACCGTTGAATCTTGAGAATCAAAACAAAAAACAAAAATCAACCCAAGTGGCACGTTATTGTTTGGATTTGGACAACCTGTCTCGATCTCTCCATCTGGTTCAGGCCCAGTTGTGGTTTTTATTTTATTTTATAGATACGTCTGTATATTAAATGTGACAGACACACCACGTCATCCTCATACAATTCAAATAAATTATACAACTTTTTTTAATTAGATTGATGATACGGTACGTCCATTCCATTTAAGTTTTTCCGATTCGTATGGAGGTTGAATTCACACAGGTGCATTTTTCAGTTCTTTTAAAAAAATAAAAATAAATAAATAAAGACCAATCCAATTCAACAACAACATTTGAACCAACTTTTAACTCACACACACACCAATCATCTTTGAAAAACAACAGCAATAACTTCCTTGTAGTACTTCCCATTTCTTTGTACTTCTCTCTGTTTCTGTGTTGACTTGCAGTACACAAATCAAATATGGTAAAAAAATGAAACCAACCAAGCAAATGAATTCACAGCCTCTCTCTCTCTCTCTATCAATATATATATATATATATATGTAGATTCTTGTTTGTAGTGTATATGTTCTGATTTTCAACATATTTGGTGTGTGTCTGGTTTGGTTTGTTTGGTTTCCTCCGATTCTAATAATGTCTCGCGCCCTCTTCGCGTATGCAATCTACGCTTCTCTCCTCCTCATCGCCGCTGCTCACAGTGGCCACGGTGATGCTGATGAGGCTGCAGAAGAGACTAATCACCCTCACAGTCTGCGTTCGAAGCCACTGATCTTGGTGAAGATTTGGTGCTTGATCATAATCTTCATAGGCACGTTTGTCGGTGGCGTGTCACCGTATTTCTTGAAGTGGAACGAAGGGTTGCTGGTGTTGGGGACTCAGTTTGCTGGTGGTGTGTTTCTAGGGACTGCTTTGATGCATTTCTTGAGTGATGCAAACGAGACTTTTGAGGACTTGACCACCAAAGAGTACCCTTTTGCGTTCATGTTGGCTTGTGCTGGTTACTTGTTGACTATGTTGGCTGATTGTATCATTTCTTATGTGTTTGGTAAGACGTTGAATGGCTCTAATGGTGATCTTGAACATCAAGGTAAGTTTTTGATACTTATATTTGTTGTGATTTGTTTGGTAGATGAGAAAACTAAAGTGGGAAAAAATTGATTGCAGGGGGTGTGCAGCAGGGGAAAAGTGGATACAATGTCACAAATTCAGGTTCAGATTCTCAGGTGGGATCTAAATTCTCACTTGCAGCGGTCAGTTCATTGGGGGATAGCATTTTGTTGATCGTAGCCTTGTGTTTCCACTCCGTCTTTGAGGGGATCGCGATTGGAGTTGCGGAAACAGAAGCTGATGCGTGGAAAGCTTTGTGGACGATCTCGTTACACAAGATATTTGCAGCCGTAGCAATGGGGATAGCTCTTCTTCGAATGATTCCAGATCGCCCCTTGTTATCGTGTGCAGCCTATGCATTTGCATTCGCCATATCCAGCCCCGTAGGTGTTGGAATTGGGATCGTAATCGATGCCACAACACAAGGCCCTGTGGCTGATTGGATCTTCGCCATATCGATGGGTTTGGCATGTGGGGTGTTCATTTACGTGTCGATAAACCATCTGCTATCCAAAGGGTATGCACCCCTCGGGAGAGTTTCAGTTGACAAACCCTATCTCAAGTTCTTGGCTGTCTTGTTGGGTATTGGAGTAATTGCTGTTGTGATGATCTGGGACACTTGAAATTGTCTGGCTTCTTGTTTGCTTCTGTCTAAATTATTAGTTTGGTCACCATATTGTTTTTTTGTACTTCTTTCTTGATTGTATACTACACAAGTAGGAAATGAAGAATTCGAGCACGAAAATGCGAGAGATCGATACTCATGTTGTATGGTAAAAACGAAAAACGAAAAACGAAAAACGAAAGCATTACAGTACTTAGTAAAGGGTTAAAAACCATGAATTCATCATCCAAAAAACTGGCATATGTGCCTGGTCCATGTTATAGTGTACAAGACATTGTTCATAATTTATACCAACTAAAACGAAAAGAAAAGGTTTGATTATTTTCAAAGTTCGACAGTAAACTGAGAAAAAGACAACGACCTCCAGGATGAAAGATTTTCGATGAATGACTATGAAAGCAGCTTCTGCTTCAACGGCTGCTTAAACTAGCTACCTATTGCGGTAATATCATCACAAACATCCTCAAATCATGTACTTCCCCCCGGTACACGATTTGAAGGAGGAAGAAATGTCATTGCCAACTTATCTTCGGAGCTTTAAAGGTTCAAATGAAGAGTTTTGTCGAGGCAAAATTCGATAATAATGGGTCCTGCCAAGTCACCAGCAGCACAACCTGCAGAAAAATTTAAATTAGAGCAAATCGTGATGCGTTTCTCAAGTACTACAGAGTTGAATTTGTTAATAATGATGGTTAGACGTATCAAATGCAGGTGATCTGCTTACCGATCCATTGACCATACGAAGGGCGAATCATGGTGGCACCAATCCCCGCTCCAATGGACGCAAAAACTAACGATGCCCCACACCTGATAGTAATACCAGTAACCCTCTTCCCAAGAAGTTTAGCTTGTTTAAATTTATCGACATTATCACTCTCTTCCCCAGATTTCGTAATGCGAGAGCAGAATCGGTAAATTTCAATGCCAACTTGGACAAGCAATGATGCAGCCACTCCTAAAATGTGTCCTGCTTAAAACAAATGTGATGTTAGAGAAGAGTGACATCGAAAAAGTTTGAGAAGCTGAACAATTTAAACAGAAAGGGCATAAACATAAAAGGGCTTTGACCTCTGAAAGTAGTTTTGCTAACTCTGACAAAGTAAACCAAAGTAGGCAATCCTCTATCAGCCTTCCGCGTTGCAGATTTAGAAACATCTGTACATTGAATAAGTTCATCAGCTGTGTATGTCTAAAGTGGCATGCATGGTGAAAATTTCATGATCGGCTCTTTTACACATAATAGTAAGGATTGATTCTTTAGTAGTGGTACAAATTGTTCACAGATATTCTTCTCTTATGGCAATGGAGTTGGAACAAAAGCATGTTTGTCAAGGAAATAAAGTACCTTTGAGAAGTTTCCATGCCGTTCGCCGTGAAACATAATGGACTGCAAGTCTTTCAAGAAGCCGTCTAGTAGTTACAACGATCGTCTGGGATGGTTCACATAAAATAATTTAGATCAACTTCTCAGAACAAATTAGAATTATTATCAACAAAAAAGAGAACTAGTGTTTCAGCGTTTTTGATATACATTGTGACTACACATCAAGCCTCGTGATTTTTCTTTTTTAATCAGAAACCAAAAGCACTGGTTCTGGGAAATGGAAATTAGCAACTAAAAAGTCTATTGGGAACACAGGACAGAAGTTATCAGAGGTAAATTAACTTGCAATAAGATAGATCTTGAACTCAAAAAATGGATGGTTCAAAAGCGAAAACAGCAAGTACAAGAAGACAGGGAGCACTAAACAGTCGAATCCAAGGAGTTTCTAACGGGCATAATCTAAAACAAGGCAGCTTCTTAGTCATCCATATTTTGCATCAAGGACTAGATCTGACTTTACACTATCCAAAGGATCAGCAGAAAATTGTTTAATATCCACAACCAAGACTTTAACACATAGATCCATGGACAAGATGTGAAACATAAAGAGAGATAAAATATCAAAGAACATCTCTCTCCTATCAAAGAACATAAATGTGATTTTGGTAACATCCAAGCAATATCGATCCATTAGATGTAAGTATGTGACTACAACTGCTGCTTTGACATTTTACTCGTAAAACAAACCCATATTGTGCGGTGCTTATTTCGTAGTCGTACAAAGGAAATTGATCTATTTACTAAAAAGCAATAAAACAAAGTCATTATGATGTGAACACGGAAGCGAAATTTGTGAATGTATCCTAGAAGAATTTATTTAAGGGTTGATAAAAGTAGACATCAACATCCATTACTTTGTATATATATTTTTTTTCTTTTCTCGAGTCACATGAAGGCAATATTACCATAATACGCTTTTGTACTACAAAACACAAAATTATAATCCCTAATTCCAAAAGTATACTGTTCAAAGATCATGGAATTGTATATGACTGCAAACTGGCTACACTACAAGTCATGAAGATCAAAGGTTATAAAGTTTGATACAACTCACCTCACGAACAATTTGCTTCACTGATTTCTTAAAGGGAACAACTAGATCTACATGACGTTCTTCTTGAGGTTCCTGTAAGAAGTCATCATCATCCTCTTCTGTGTTCAGATCAGGCTCCAAAAGAGGCAAATAGAACATTAGAAATGACCTCAAGGAGGTCATAGCAAGTGCTCTAAACTCGAAGGCTGAAGAAATAGGTTTTAACGGGATATTGTACTCCTTGGTAGTATATTTGATGGAATCATACTGAAAAATATTTCCAGATACTTTCCGTATATTAGAAATGTAATCTTCAGCTGTTGCAGCACCAGCATCACAGTACGCAACTTTAGGAGAACTGTAGCAAGTATAGGAAAAGTGAGTATATCTGAAAACTACACCAATACAGATGAATATTTGCCAAGGTAATGAAAAACATACATTAAAAAGCAAAATAGCTGATTTCCAATAAAGAATATAAAATGAATAACATCAACCAGAGTTGATAAAAATGTTGAAATATGGATATATGATTTATAGCATGAACTTTTTTTTGGAATTGAACATCAATAGAAATACCCTCCCTCCATTTTACATTCAATTGCTAAAAAAAACTAGGCGTAAACGTAAAATTCCTTGTACGAATTAAGAAAAACATATAGTATCTCATTGAAGCACCAAGCTATATTAGTGTTAATAGCTCCAACCTCCAAGAATATTAGATTTCAACACTAAACTGTGACAACTATAATTGTTACTGGCTACAAACTGATCGAATTCATCATGTCTTTGAATCTTTCCAAGCTTAATTCTCTTTCTCTCTAGAGGGGAAGAGGACAACTTAAAATCTCATATCTAGTTTTTTTTTCTTCCCTACAAAACAATGCTAATAAGCAGTATCAGCTGAAGCTGAAACAGGTCAGGCTGGGGACACAACTAATTCTTAAAGGCCAATGCTAAGCTAGCTAAGAAGCAAAACCTTTAACATAACACTTAAAATGTGAACATCTATCCACGCCCAATTCATCATCGAATTACAGTCTACGTGCACTGATGTTCCATAACCAAAGCGAAATTGTTACCTACCATCAAAATATTCAACAATACTCTAATGAAAAGCATGTTATGTACTGACTTAGTAAAACCAACAACCACAATCACTCAATCTCACCACATGCCAATACCACCACAAGACTTAAAACAGCCCACATCAGATCAAATCAAACAAACCTGAAAAAATGAAATAAAAAACTAAAATTTCATGATATCACTTGAATATAATCCAAACCTGCCCCAATATTGCATACAAAACACATACACATACACATACAAAACAGATACAAATAAAATGAATAACATCATACAGAGTTGATAAAAATGTTGAAATATGGATACATGATTTATAGGGTGAAAAAGATTTGAAATTGAACATCAATAGAATTACACTCCCACCCATTCACCTTCTCTTATTTCTTCAATTGCTAAAAATACTAGGTCGTAAACGTAAGTTTCCATGTACGGATTTAAAACAAAGACATAGTATCTCATTGAAGCACCAAGCTATATTCTTGATTAGGCTCCAAGAATGTTAGATTTTCAATTCTAAAATGCGACAGCTAAAACTGTTACTGGCTAGGAATTCATCATGTTTTTTGAATCCTTCCTAGCTTAATTCTCTTTTTCTCTCTAAAGGCGTTTAAAAACTCATATATAGTTTTTTTTCTTCCCGACGAAACAATGACAATTAGCAGTATACGCTGTAACAGATCAGGCTGGGGGAAGGCACAACTAATTCCTAAAAGCCAATGCTAAGCCAACTAAGAAGCAAAATCTTTAACATAACACTTATAATGTGAATATCTATCCGTGCCCAGTTCATCATCGAATTACATTCTACGTGCACCGAAATTCCATAACAAAAGTGAAATTGTTATCTACCATCAAAATATTCCACAACACTCAGTGAAAAGCATGTTATGTACTGACAAAGTAAAGCCAACAACCATAATCACTCAATCTCACCACATGCCAATACCACCGCGCAAGACTTAAAACAGCCCACATCAGATCAAATCAAACTAATCCCAACTAAAATTTCATGATATCACCCAAATATAAAGCAAGCCTGCCCCAATATTGCATACAAAACAACATACACATAGACATATAAAAAAAAAAAAAAAAAAAAACACATGTCTGTAAACATAAACTGAGAGTACCCAAATAAGAAGCGGGAGGCAAAAGGGGCGGAGGCTGCGGCAGAGGCAGCAGCAGCGGTTGCTGAGATGAACCCAGAAGCGTGAAGGGTATTTGGTGAAGTAAAGGTTGGATTTTTCCTCCATAGATCTGCTAATATTGCTATTCCCGCCATTGTTTAGGTTTGACACACCCTTATAACATGAATCAAGAAGAAGAAAAAAAAACTGTCTCTCTTCTTCTTATATCAAGAGAAAATAGTCACTACCCAGTAGAAACTTTCCCGATTGCTCTAATTTTCTAGAGGACAAAAAAAAAAACTTTTTTATTATTAAAGATGTGCGCGTGAGATTTGATTGAGTGAGTGCCCTTCTGTTAACTTGCAACTTCAAACGAGTGAAAGGACAGTCCTTTAATTTTGGTGTTTTATTGAACTAATCCAGAGAAAATTGCAATAAAGTACCTCGATGTTTGGTGAAAGTGCAACAAAACCGTATTTTTATCAAAATTACAAGAAAATACCTTTGACTGACGCTTTGACCGTTAGAATTAACACATGTCAAGATGTCAGATGGGTAATAAAGTCATTTTCTACAAAATTAACAAAAATGCAATTAAAAAAAAAAAATCTAACTCGCAATATTTTTTTTGTAGAAGATTATTTTTTTTTTCTTTTTTAGAGATTTGGAATGTGAAACGACATTGTTAGGGGTGGGCAAAAAACCAGTGAACTGAACCGAACCGGTCCAATCAGTTTTTTTTTCAGTTTTTCACTATTCACCGGTTTGATTCGGTTCGTTTTTTAAAAAACCGGATATTCCGGTTCGGTTTCCGGTTTAAGGGTTCGAACCGGTGAACCAAACCGAGAACCGATGTATATAATGAAATCAAATCTTACTAATCTCTGTAAATACTTCAATAATATTGTTTATTTCAATAATTTAAAGTTATCATGATCTCCACGAGAAGAAAAAACATAATGAAACCTATATATTATATATGTTTAATTAATTGGCAGGTATATTTTGTCAAAAAATAATAATAATAATTGGTATATAACTAATTAAAAGATGAAAATGATAAAGCAGGACTAAAGGGAATTGTGGCAGTTCTCCCAAGCCAAACATATGATTTCTTGGATAATGGATTCGGGTATGGAGCTCCGGTAGAGTCAGAGAGCAATGTGGATTATGGAGTAGTAGATGGTCCATTAATTATCTAAGTCTTAACCAGAGATCACAAATCAAAATTCAAGTTGAGAGTTTCTTTGCAATAAATTAGAATTGAACAAATCCCAAATGGGTTTCATGAAATTTCTTAAATATTTTTTTTGCGATTTTTATGATGTTGACTAAATTATTGAAATAAACAATATTATTTTAAAAATTAAAACCCAATAGGTCCAAAACTGAAAAAATCGAACCGAACCGGTTCAATCGGTTTTTGATCGGTTCACAGTTTTCAATTTTATCAGATCGATTCACTTTTTCAAAAACCGGTTATTATCGGTTTTTTATCGGTTCACTCGAAAAGTGAACCGATTCATTAAACGCACACCCCTTGTTGGGTCGTAAGTTTTTTAAAAAAAATTATAGAAAAGATAAACAATAAAAGAAAAAAAAAAATTCTTCTTTTTAAACATGAGAACAAAATCAAAGAAAAATACCATGAGATCCGGTAAAAAAAAACATAGAAAATCAAAACAAAGATCTAGTTCATCATATCTCTAACAAAGTACTATCCAAAGAAAAATCATACATTCCATGACCACTCTTGAATGATTGAATCCATTTTTCTACTGTAGTAGAGTTTTCATAAAAACCTGGTTTCAACACATTCACTCTTGAATGTGTGTATCTGTGGGGCGTTTTGTTATGCATGGAAATTATGGGGACGGAGAAGCGAAATCATTAGCAGCTACGAAGACAAAGCATTGTGTGCAGAAGTTGCTCGATTAGGACTTAAGAGATCGAAAGACTTTATTATCAACTGCATTTGCTGACGGCAGAGAGGGTTCAGCAAAATTTCGAGGGATCTTTATATTCTAATACGTAAACCATCGGGTCAACCTGATGATATTATCAAAAAAATATTTACGTGATGCATGTTTCCTTGGAGGCAGCTACTAAATCCTTTGATTGAACTTTATTGAAGGCAGCAAAGCAAAGAACACCTACACAAAGAAGAAAAACAGAACTGAGAGACCGAAACAAGACCAGACAAGAAAGAAAAGGGAGACCAGGACAAGACTCGATCAACAACCCCAGCCCACTCAAGGCCCCTAACTTAACTAGGAGATCTGCAGAAACATTGCTACTTCTAGGAGCAAACTGGAACCGGCAACCCCGTTCACTTCTTTGATTGTTGAACAAGCTGAAGCAGCTTTTCCACTGCCACATGAAATTCCTCATCCTCTTTCTTCTTCCAATTCTCACTCCATTCCTTAGCTCTCCTCCTCACTTCTTTCCCTTGTTCTTCAACCACAACCGTCTTTATCGCTTTCGCGACTTCTTGCCTTGTAATTTTCTTTTCTCTTCTGGCCGGAACCTGAATGGCAACACCCATGTCCACCGCCAAATTTGCATTCAGTGGCTGGTCAAGTTGAAGTGGAATGGCTATTATTGGTACACCATACATCATTGCCTCAACTGTTGAATTCCATCCACAATGACTCACAAACCCTCCACTACTTGTATGCGCTAGAATTTTTACCTGAGGAGCCCAATCTACTATCAATCCCTTCCCTTGAATTTGAATTCTCTCCAGGAAGCCTTGAGGCAAGGCCTCATGAATGGTTTTTTTGACATTATTGATCTCACCATGAAACCTCACGACCCATATGAAATCAACATTGCTAAGCTCCAACCCATGAGCCATTTCTTCAATCTCTTCCTGAGAAAGGAAATTCTCACTCCCAAAGGAAACAAATACAACTGAAGAAGCCTCCTTCTTGTTCAGCCAATCCATTATCTTCTCATCACCATCATGATCTAGAGGTCTCTGAACAAGAGGTCCAACAGGAACAACATCTCCAAAGACATCTTCAGGCTTGCCGAACTTGGCTTGAATCTCTGTCGATGACTTGATCAGAACCATGCGGCCGGAAGAGCTTGTTACACATTTCAAAAACCGCTGTATGGGTGTCATCCCATTTACACTATTCTTGAAAAAGTCCATCAGTTCTTTATTGCTTTCTGTTACCTTGGGTATTTTTTGAGATTGGACACCCGTTATGAATAAAACTGCTTCAATGTTTAGCTCACGAGCCGCCTCTACTGCCCATGGTTGAAACCCATCATAGATGACCAATTCTGGCCTCAAAGTCTTTAAGATATCGGAAAAGGCCGGTTTTGAGGCATCAAAGGCAGCTAAAAGAGTGTTCATGAGATGGGGAGGAAGGTTTTTGGTGGAATGATAGTGAGGAGGAAGCTGTTGATGAAATGAAGAAGGAAGTTGGAGATCAATGAGCTTTATCTGATGATCAAAATGGTTGTTGTTTCTAATGGGTTCTAAGCAGATTGGTGTGGAGCAGAAATAGATGTGAAAGCCTCTGTTTGAGAGCTTTTTGGCAAGCTCATAGAAGGGTGATACATGGCCATGGGCTAAGAATGGCACCATCACAATACTCATTGATTTTTCTTGCTTGCTCTCCATCACTGATCTCTAGCTCTTCCCAAAATTCTATCTAGTAGATTCAAATGATCTCGTGTTTGTACATATAGGGAGGAGATGCACCACACCACATATCATACATATGCAGCTTTTACTAATAAAAAACAATTAAAGGTCTTGTAGTATTGGACATATTATATGGAAACACAGGTTGCACGAGTGGAACATTAAAGGTCACAGAGGACACAGGAGGCCACACACACGTTACATATAATGTAAAACTTGTATTGGAAAATATTATATAGAAACATGGGTTGCACGAGGGGAGGAGAAGAGAATGGCCGACTCGATCAACGGTTTTTAATTAATTTTCATTTGATTCAATACTTATTAAAAGCTTAAGTGGGATAGGAAAGGCCCGACAATAGTTTACTTGTAAGCCTTTCTCTGAAGTCCTCCATGAAATTAAACAAAGTAATTCCTCGGATCAAAATTGACAAGGGCACTGTTGAGTTGGCAGAAACCAATGGCGAGACCATGACACAGGGTTTCGATTCATTGGGTGCCCGATGCCAGAAGTACTACAAGGCTGGTGCCTGGTTTGCCAACTGGCGCGCTGTCCTAAAAATCAGTCCCAACGAGCCATCTGAATTTTCATTTGCCAGGAGAATAGGCTGGTCCCCTTTGTTGAACCAGAGGTATTGACGACTGATGGGAGCCATGACATCAAAAAATGTGTTGTTGTTTACATGGCCTTGAATGATCAAACGTGTTCTTCTGGAAGGCACATTGTTGAAGCCTAATATGATCACTCCAAGCTCTAATAGCCCAAAGGTAACATATATACATACTTTATAAATTATATCAAATACTTAAAATTTACACAACAATTTAGGCTTTGTTAGATTTTTCTCTTCAAAGCACACATTAACAAAAGCGTTGAAAATATTGTTTTCTGAAAGTGGCATTGGAGGTGATAGCAGTACTTACCGTGTTTATTAGAATTATTATGTTAGTAAAGACAACTAAAAGAACAACTAAAAATTTCCATATTCAGAATCGAAATTTTAAAAAATATAATAATCCATTGGGAGATCAAACGATCCGAAATTTGCCTATACAAGCTCAAAATTAAGATAAATACACTTGTAATGTATACAAACAATACCTCTACACTCTCACATAAAAATTATCATTGTATCAAAGCTGCCATTACAAGCTTGTTGTATAACTTGATGAACGAGAACATCTTGGAGACATAATATTCTCATGATCAACTCCGTAAAAGCAAACATAGTACATACAAATTCAAACTCCCATAACTCAAATGATCTCTTTGTACATGATTGTCATCAAACTTCATCAAGATAGAACATAAACACTCACTTGGTATTTAAAATGTTAGGACTAGCACATGATAGTCCTAGTTCTGGAGCCTAGAAGCTGTTATATATTAGCATAGGGATAAAAAGGGTTTTTCTCCTTGTCTTTGTTCTCTTCATACATACATACGAAAGCTGTTGCACTTGTAGGAAGGGAAATACACAACTGGACATGGGAGAACCTTCTTTGTGAAGTGTAACCTGGAGGTGATGGTCCTTGTACTTGTCGATTCTTATAGAAATCATTGAATTTGTCCTAATTGAAAAGAGAAGCAAATTAAGTGGATATTATACAAAAGAAAGAAGGTGATAATGCTAGAAAGAAGGAAAAAATCTATATAATGGAAGAAGAAAGAAGGTTGCTCACCAAAGCAGATAAAATTTTCAGGTTATTAACGTGCTATTTCAATCCAACTGTTTCTTATGCCTCAATAAGGATGGACGAAGCTTCACTCAAATGCTTAATTCTTAGTGGATCGTCCTTGCTACTGCCATGACCCTCTTATCGGACTGAGGCAAGATACAACAACAGGGCAATATGTACTACAATATTAAATTATCATAGGATGCTAGAAAAATCGAAAATGTAAAACAACATCAGAGCAAGATGTTCACTCATACACAAGAATATTTGACGGAATCTTAACTCTAATCGGTCTTGGATTTTTTAGCAATATTGGATTTTTCCTCCATAGATCTGTTAACATTGCTATTCCCGCCATTGTTTTGATTTGACACACCCTTATAACATGAATCCAGAAGATTAAAAAAAAACTGTCTCTCTTCTTTGTATATTAAGAGAAAATAGTCACTACCCAGATGAAACTTTCCCGATTACTCTAGTTTTCTAGAGGAAAAAAAAACTTTTATATTATTAAAGAGAGTGTGTGTGTGAGCGCGCGTGAGTTTTGATTGAGTGAGTGCCTTTCTCTTACTTGCAACTTCAAAGGACAGTCCTTTAATTTTGATGTTTTATTGAACCAATCCAGACTTTTTTTTTATGGGAAAATTGCAATAAAATACCTCGATGTTTGGTGAAAGTGCAACAACACCGTATTTTTATCAAAATTATAAAAAAGTACCTTTGACTAACGCTTTGACCATTGGAATTAACACATGTCAGGATGTCAGATGGGTAATAAGGTCATTTTACTACAAAAATTAACAAAAATGTAATAAAAAAAATATAACTCACAATATATATTTTAGAGTAATTGCACAAACCTCCCTTATGTTTAAGCCTAATTGCAACTAAATGGACCTTGTGTTCAAAATAACACAAACCTCCCCTAGCATTGGTTGACTTCCGTTAAACTTAACGTTTGACCAAAATTTTAGAGTTAAATGACTTTAATACCCCTATTTGTATTATTTTCAAACCTAAAATAAATAATCAAATAAATATTATATAATAAAATCAATTTTAATAAAAATAATGAGGATAATGTTATTATTTTTTTAAGATATTCATCACCAATTTTTAGAGTTATATTATATAATATATAATAAAAATGTTGAGGATAATGTGCAATTAACCCGAAAAAAAATAATAACAACATTATCCTTAACATTTTTATTATATATTATATAATATATCTCTGAAAATGGTGATGAATATCTAAAAAAAATAACAACATTATCCTCATTATTTTAAATAAATTTTTTAATTTTAATTATATAATTTTAATTTAATTATTTATTTTAGGTTATAGAATAATAGAACTAGGGGCATTAAAGTCATTTTATCCTAAAAACTTGTCAAAGTTAATTTTAACAGAAGTCAACCAATATTATGGGAGGTTTGTGTAATTTTGAGCAAAATGTCCATTTAGCTGAAATTAGGCTTAAACTCAGAGGAGGTTTGTGCAATTACTCCTTTTTTAAAGAAAATTATTATTAAAAAAAAAAAAAACAGATTTTTTTTTTCTTTTTTGGTCCAGAACTCTATGAAAAAAGACATTGTTGGGTCACAAGTTTTTTTAAAAAAAATTATAGAAAAGAGAAACAATAAAAGAAAAAAAAAATCTTCTTTTTCAACATCAGAACAAAATCAAAGAAAAATACCATGAGATCTAGTAGAAGAAAGTCAAAACAAAGATCTAGTTCATCAGATCTCTAACAAAGTACTATCCAAAGAAAAAACATACATTCCATGGCCACACTTGAATGATTGAATCCATTTTTCTATTAATAAAGTTTTCATAAAAACCTACTTTCAATAAAATTTAAAAGTCCAAACCCATCTGAATCAAACAAAATTTTAAGAAAGTGAAAACATATATTCATTAAACCGTACACAACCTAAACTACAACAAAACTATTGTTCACCATGGCCACGCCCATCGTCTCTGCACTAATCAAACCACACGCAACCCAACAAAATCCACAAATCCACCATTGTCGCACCTACTAGTGTCACACCATCACCACCTCAACATCTCCATTTTTGAGATCTGGAAAGGAGATCACACCATAACACATATGAGCGATTTCTATGACCACATGGAGATTGCACCATATCTTTGAATGGAGGAATCTCCTCAATTCAAAGTTTCTATTTTTTTTTTCAACTATCGACTTTGTTTTTAAGAAGGGAATTTTTTTTAAAAGAAAAAGTTAATTAAAAATAATATACCACTTAAAAAAATAAAAAATAATATTATTATATTAATCGATAAAAATCTAACTTAAAGGGTAATTTAGACATTTAAGAGTGTATGACCAGTCAACGGTTAAGACAAGTGGTCCATGCAACGGTCAAGGTTACTTTTTTGTATTTTCAACACAAGTGTGGTCTTGTTGCAATTTCACCAAACGTTAGGGTATTTTATTGCAATTTTCCCTTTTTTATTTCTAATTTAGTTATTTATTTAATATGATATTTATTAGGATTAATTGCACAAACATACCCTATATTTATATAATAAAGCAAATTTTCAAATAAATGCTATATTCAAACACAAACATTCCAATTGGAATGTGCATGGGGTATGAGAAGTCAATAGTACCCTTGGGTAAACGGGAGATGTTATTTAGGTGGGTAAATTGCATAAACGTACCCTGAATTTAGGTGTAATTATATAAATATTCATTTTTTACTAATAATTTCACAAATATACCCTACCGTCGGTTGACTTTTGTTAACTTTAACTTTTAACCACATTTGTATCCCGATTTGATTAAAATACCCTTGAAAACTTATTTATCTTTTCTTTTATTATTTAAAAATATTAAAAAAAAATTACTTAAAAAATTGAAAAAATGGATACAAATTTTTTTTGTTACTTTTTATTTTCTTTTTCTTTCTATCTTTTTTTTTTTTTTTTTTTTTTTTTTTTTTTTTTTTTTTGTCCCAAAACACCAAATTTTCAGATTTCAAAAATCAACTTTATCACCAAAACATTCAATTTCATACTCATCAACCCACAAATAATTTCATTTCATCAACACAATCCACCAACAATTACATTTACTCAATAGAATCAAAACCCACAAAACTGACTAAACACAATCAAAATCCGCTAGACATAGCCATTTTTCCAGTTTTATGGGTTCTAATTGTGTAAAAAAAAATGATAGAAAAAAAAAAGCAATAAAAAAAATTGTACCGATTTTTTTTAAAAATTTAAGTAAATATTTTTTAATATTTTTAAATAATTATTGAAAAGATAAATAAGTTTTCAAGGGTATTTTAGTCATTTTAGGATACAAATGTGGTTATAGGTTAAAGTTAACAAAAGTCAACCGACGGTAGGGTATATTTGTGTAGTTATTAGCAAAAGTTGAATATTTATGCAATTACACATAAATTCATGGTATGTTGTGCAATTTACCCACCAAAATATCCTTTCTCTTTTACCCAATGACACTATTGACTTTCCATACCCCAAGCACATTCCAATTGGGATGTTTGTGTGTTAAATATGGCATGTGTTTGAAAATTTGCTTTATTAGATAAATAGAGGGTGTGTTTATGCAATTAACCCTATTTATTACATTGAATTCTATTGACCATTTGTAGGGCTTTGT
This sequence comes from Acer campestre, assembly GCA_954870605.1. NCBI lineage: Eukaryota > Viridiplantae > Streptophyta > Magnoliopsida > Sapindales > Sapindaceae > Acer > Acer campestre. The sequence goes on along the minus strand of OX940801.1, from coordinate 49,226,596 downwards.
TTGGATTTGAAAGTTCGAGGAAGGTCACTTTTTGTTAGCTAGAAAAATAAACCAAAAAAGTTTACTTTGCCATGTTAATTTGTTTATAAACAATAAGGAATACTTTACAGAAATATAAAGTTTAACAAATTTTTAATTCTCAATCAACTAAGTAATAACAAAAATCATATAATTTGACGGGGGATTCATCACGGCCGGCCAAACCAATCTAACATTTCAAGTCAACACCTCATTTATAAATCGTTAGGACTTAGGATCTTCAATTTATATTTGGTCATTTTATTTTAACAATCTTACGAGTCTTAATTTTATAAAATTAGTGTGAATATAGGAAAATATACTTATATTAATGAATCATGAATGACAAGTGATAAAAGAGAGTGGTTTATTTTATTTTATTTATTATTTTCATAAAATTTATATTAATTTTTTTTAAAGGATATTTATATTAAAATTTTATCGATGGACATGGTTCTCAAATTTTAACTATTGCAATAAAGTTTTCATGTAAAATATTTTCTAATTTTTCCATTTTTGAAAGGTTTCGAATTTTTAAAAGGGGTCTAAAATATATATCAAATATACCTTTGGAAAAACGCTATAAGCTTTATTTGTAAAAAAAAAAAAAAAAAAAAAACACTGTATATATTGGATATATTTTTCATTTTAGTAAAGACAGTTTACAGCATTTGTATTTTTTTTTCAGTAATGCTACACATCCCACCTAAAATCCCACATTTTTCATCCCACTACATGTGGCATGTGAGGTGTCAAATTGTGAGTGGATACATGGGGTAGGTGAGATAAATCATCATTAATGTATATCCACTCACAATTTGACACCTCACATGCCACATATAGTGGGATGAAAAAAGTGAGATTTTAGGTGGGATGTTTAGCATTATTGTTTTTTTTTTTGGAAGAACAACATTAGTATTTGGTACCTTCGTTGTTTGAAATTGAAAGTTGTAATAAATGAGATGAGTAGGTGGTAAACCATTTATATATATTTTACGAGGTTAAGGGTTCGAGTTTTATTCTTTAAATAAAAGAAAAAACCCGAATTTATATAACACTATAATACTTAAAAAAGAAAAAAATTATTGTAAGTTGGATATATATTCTCACGTGTGAGAGATTGTACTTGTGTGAATTTGAAAAAACATGAAAAAGAACAAATTTTTATGTTATTCAAATTTGATAATTTGACCCATCAAATTTTCAAATATATATATTTATTTGAATAATTTTTGTATCTCTTGGCTCGATTTGAAGTTGTGGGATTTTCAAAACCCTAGCATTTACTGATTAGGGTTTCGTTTCTTGACAAAAAAAAAAAAAAAAAAATGAATGTTGGAGATCTTCACAAAGTATGGGAAATCAAAGCATTGAAGAGGAAGCCCGATGAAGAAGAAGCGAAGAAGATTCTGGAGAGAATCGCGAAACAGGTGCAACCCATCATGCGAAAACACAAATGGAGAGTCAAACTTCTCTCTGAATTCTGGTAATATAGTGTTTTTTTTTTTTTTAAAAAAAAAAAAAAAAACATTTTTGCTTTCAAGAATTATTTATGTGTTGTTTGGTTCCTAGGAAAATGAAAAAATGAATAAGAATGAATCGAGAGAAACAGAAAGATTAAAACTTTATGTGAAATGGGGTTTGATTGATAGTAGAGTTCTGATTTTTATTATGAAAATAAAATTGTTGTAAGAATTTTATGTGCTGTCTGGTTCCTAGGAAAATGAATAAGAATGTAATGAGAGAAAAGGAAAGATTAAAACTTTATGTGAAATGGGGTTTGATTGATTGTAAAGTTTTGATTTTAATTATGAAAATAATATTGTTGTAAGAATTTTATGTGCTGCTTGGTTCCTAGGAAAATGAACGAGAATGAAATGAGAGAAAAGAAAAGATTAGAACTTTATGTGAAATGGGGTTTGATTGTTAGTAAAGTTTCGATTTTTAAATTCGTTTCGGGTTGTTTGGTTAGCTTGCTATGTTGTTTCGTTGCAGCCCAAACAATGCATCACTTCTGGGGTTGAATGTGGGAGGTGGGGTGCATGTGAAGTTGAGGCTTCGAAGGCCGAATAGGGATTCAGATTTCTATCCATTTGATCAAGTTCTCGATACGATGCTTCACGAGCTTTGCCATAATGCCCACGGTCCTCACAATGCTAACTTTTACAAGCTCTGGGATGAGCTTAGAAAGGTTGGTCTTACTTTTTTTTTTTTTGGTCCATTCATTTGAAGTTGCGTACGTTAGAATTCGTAATATTATTATTGGAATGTAGAAGTTTTTTGCTTCAACTGTTGAATGTATTTTATGTTACTTCATTTTTTAAACTTAAGCACTATACGAATTTTGATTTGTTTGCAATTCATGTCGTTGCGATTCTATGAAATGTCTGAATTATGATTTCTTCTGCCAAAGATTGAGTTTGAAGTTGGGTAACAGTTGAAGAAGATATGGCTATTTGTGACCTCGGATTCATCTTTGATTTGGCTCGATACCCGAAATTTTGGTTCCACTGTGAGAATTGGAGGATGACAAATAAATGTAGAGGATTGGTTTTGGGCCAGATGGTTTTTAGTTCTGTACCATTATGCATTTGCCAATTTGGTCCTGTCTAATATTTGATGTTTCTGATTACATACAGGAATGCGAGGAGCTGATGTACAAGGGAATAACTGGTTCAGGAGGGGGTTTTGATCTTCCCGGGAAGCGTTTGGGTGGGTTTTCTCGTCAGCCTCCTGTTTCATCTCTTCGCAGAACTGCACTTGCTGCAGCAGAGAAGAGAGCTCGTTTGGGATATCTGCTGCCATCTGGACCAAAACGTCTTGGTGGTGACAGCTCCATTATGGCTGATCTCAGTCCAAGACAAGCTGCAGCAATGGCCGCAGAAAGGAGATTACAAGATGATATCTGGTGTGGTTCTCAGGCTTTTGGGGATGTAGTAAGTAACTCTGATATCTCGGAAGACACTGTATACACAGGACAAAGTACAGGAAACTCAAAGCTCTCTAGTGGTTCTAGTGCACGTGCCTCAGATGCAATATCTCGAAAAAGAAGTCGTGAATCAAGTAATAGTGTAGGATCCAGTTTTGTTGATTTAAGTGCAGATGTTTCAACATCTGGGCTGATACTAAATCATGACAGCAAATCTCAAAAAAGTTGTCAATCCCGTAACAATTCGGCTTCTCTGTCTAATCGTCTTTCAGACTCCGGTTTTGTGGATATATCCGGTGCTTCATCTTCTGCATCTATGCGTAATCAAGATGCAATGGATGATCCAGAAGAACCTGCAAAATGGGAGTGCGAAACATGCACGTTATTGAATCCTGTAAGCATTTCACGTCTTAGCAATATATGCTATTTAAACATTTTTGTGCTTCAAGTTAGATTTTAGTGTCTCGTATTCCATCTTGTGTACATTATTTTGGTTTCCATCCTACCGTAACCTGTTCTGAGTGTTTTGTTATGCTGGAAATATGCAGCCATTAGCCCCAATATGCAAGCTTTGTAGCACGCTGAGGCCCAATGATGTTGGCATCAAGAACCAAATGTGGTCCTGTAAATTCTGTACATTGGAAAACAGCATCAAGTTGGACAAATGCTCAGCGTGCGATCAATGGAGATATTCTCATGGTCCGCCAGTGTCAACCCCAGCACCCTATCTTGGAACATGACAGGTACAAGCTATACGTCACATGATTTTCCTCTGTCCAAAGGTTACAGGGAATTCTTCGTTCCAAAGATTTTTTTTTTTTTGTTCTGGCATGTCATCCATTCTGGTGCTCTCTGGTTTGGTTTCCCAAACCTGAACCAATATCTTTGATGATACTTTTGTCTTCTCCGATTGTGTATCTGCACGTGCATAGTAAATATACAAGTTTCAGTCTTCTCTATTTCAAATTTTGTTCACATAGAGATGGTTGGCAGGTCCTTATGTTCCAATCTTATCTTTCTGCAATTGAAAATCTGAACTTTCCATAAGTAGTTATGGTACATTGTTACTATTATTGTACAACAAGCAAAACCTTCACGTAAGCATCCTTCTCTCACGAATTCGCTTCAAGTTGTTGGTTTCACGTAAACATACTTCACGCCTTCACCCGTGAACCCAAAATGTGTGTATTTATCTGTAATGAAAAAAATAATCACAACCTAGATGAAATTTTCCCAATTACTTACTTTTTCTTTCTTTATTAAAATAAAAATATTTTTTATAGTTTACTTGTTAAGTACCCAGATGGAATTGTTCTCAAATTTCAACTATTACAATCTGTATTTGGTATATTTTTCATTTTAGTAAAGACAAACTTTACAATGTTTGCACTTTTGTTGTCTGAAATTGTAGTCTTGAAGAGATATATAGAGATTAAAAAACAGTGTCCATTTTGTACTTGTGTGTTTGAAAATAAAACACAAATAAAATTTGTTGACTTTAAAGTTGTGGGATTTTCGAACCCCTTCAAAAAATATGAATGTTGGAGATCTTCACAAAGTATGGGAAATCAAAGAATTGAAGAGAAAGCCAGAAGAAGAAGAAGCGAGGAAGATTGTGGAGAGAATTGCGAAACAGGTGCAACCCATCATTTGAAAACGCAAATGGAGAGTCAAACTTCTCTCTGAATTCTGGTAATATGGGTTTTTTTTTTTTTTTAATGCTTTTGTTCTTAAGAATTTTTTATGTGAAAATGAATGAGATTGAAATGAGAGAAAAGAAAAGATTAAAACTTTATGTGAATTGGGGTTTGATTGATAGTAAAGTTCTGCTTTTTATTATGAAAATATTTTGGTGTAAGAATTTTATGTGCTGTTTGGTTCTTAGGAAAATTAATGTGAATGAAATGAGTGAAACAAAAAGATTAAAACTTTATGTGAAATGGAGTTTGATTGATGGTAAAGTTCTGATTTTTATTATGAAAATATTTTGTTGTAGGGATTCAAACTTCTCTCTGAATTCTGGTAATGTAGTTTTTTTAATTTTAAAATGTTTTTGCTTTCAAGAATTTCTTATGTGCTTCCTAGAGAAATGAATGAATATGAAATGAGAGAAAAGGTAAGATTAAAACTTCATGTGAAATGGGGTTGATTGTTAGTAAAGTTTTGATTTTTAATTCTGTTTCGGATTTTTTTTTCCTTTGCTTGCTATGTTGGTTTTTTTGGGTTCTATTGGGATTGAATTCTGGTAATGTAGTATTTTTTGAAAATGCTTTTGTTTTGAGAATTTTATGTGGTGTTTGGTTCCCTGGAAAATGGAATGAAAGAAATGGAAAGGTTAAAACTTTTTGCAAAAATGGGGGTGTTTGATACTTTGATTGTTAGTAAAGTTTCGATTGTTGGCTAGCTATGTTGGTTTTTTGTGTTCTATTTGGATTAAAATGGAATTTCATTAATAGTAAAGTTTTAATTTTTTGCTTTGTTTCGGGTTTGTTTCCATTCGTCTGCTATGCTGGTTTTTTGTTGTGTTCTATTTGGATTGATGGATGGAAAATTTCGTTGCAGCCCCAAGAATGCATAACTTCTGGGGTTGAATGTGGGAGGTGGGGTGCATGTGAAGTTGAGGCTTCAGAGGCCAAATAGGGATTTGGATTTCTATCCCTTTGATCAAGTTCTCGATAACATGCTTCACGAGCTCTGCCATAATGCTCACGATCCTCACAATGTTAACTTTTACAAGCTCTGGGATGAGCTTAGAAAGGTTGTTTTTAATTTTTCCGTCCCTTTTTTAAATGTTGTGTACTTTAGAATTCGTGATATTATTAGTGGAATGTAGAAGTTTTTGCTTCAAGTGTGGAATTTATTTTATGTTACTTCAATTTTGAAGTTTAAGCTCCAATTCTGAGTTCTATACCGTTACGTATTTTGCTCATTTAGTTTCCGTCCAATATTTGATGTTTCTGATTACATACAGGAATGCGAGGAGCTGATGTCCAAGGGAATAACTGGTACAGGAGAGGGTTTTGATCTTCCCGGCAAGTGTCCATCTGGACCAAAACGTCTTGGTGGTGACAGCTCCACTATGGTTGATCTCAGTCCAATACAAGCTGCAGCAATGGCTGCAGAAAGGAGATTACAAGACGATATCTGGTTTGGTTCTTAGGCTTTTGGGGATGGAGGAAGTAACTCTGATATCTAGGAAGAAATTGTATACACAGGAAAAATTACGGGAAACTCAAAGCTCCCTGGTGGTTCTAGTGCACGTGCCTCAGATGCAATATCTAGAAAAAGAAGTCGTTCATCAAATATGAGTGTAGGATCCAGATTTGTTGATTTAAGTGCAGATGCTTCAACATCTGGGCCGACACCAAATCTCAAAAAAGTCGTAAAAACAATTATGTCTCCCAATCTAATCGTCATTCAAACTCCGGTTTTGTGGATATATATCTTCTGCATCCGTGTGTAAGCAAGATGCAATGCATGTTCCAAAAGAACCTGCAAAGTGGGTGTGTGAAATATGCACGAGATTGAATCCTGTAAGCATTTCAAATTTTAGTAACATATTCTATTTAAACATTTTTGTGTTTCAAGTTAGATTTTAGTGTCTCAAATTCCATCGTGTATATTATTTTGGTTGCCATTCTACGATAACTCGATAACCTGTTATGAGCATTTTTTTTTTTGGTCCGGAAATCTGCGGCCATTATACACAACATGCAGGCTTTGTAGAACACCGAGGCTGGAAGATATTGGCATCTAGAACAAAACGTGGTCCTGTACATTCTGTACTTTGAAAAGCAGCATAAAGTTGGACAAATGCTCAGCGTGTGATCAATGGCGATATTCTCATGGTTTACCCGTGTCAACCCCAGCACCCTATCTCGGAACATGACAGGTACAAGCTACACACCCCGTGATTTTCTTCCCTCCAAAGATTACAGGACATTCTTATTCCAAAGGAATTTTTTCCGGCTTTGTTGGTTTAGTTGTTCTGGCATCTCCTCAGGATATCGATGAAGATACTTTTGTTTCTCCGATTGTGTGTCTTGTGTGTCTGCGTGTGTGCATGCGTGTATAGTAAATATACAAGTTTCATTCTTCTATATATCAATTTTTTTTTCACATGGAGACGGTTGGCAGGTCCATATGTTCCAAACTCATATTTCTGCAATTGAAAAGCTGAACTTTTCGTAAGTAGTTATGCTACATTGCTACTATTATAGTACATCAAGCAAAAGCTTCACGTAAGCGGCCTTCTCTCACAAATCCACTTCGAATTTATTGGTTTTATGTCTTCTCTCACGAATTCACTTCGAATTTATTGGTTTTACGTAAGCGTTCTTCACCTGTGAACGTGTCTCCTTTGTCCTTAACGAATTCTGAAAACATCTAAATTTGTTGGTGGTTAGATTAGATATGAAAGCGGTCAATTATATCAAATCAACCGGCAACAATGATGGGGCCAGCAGGACAAATGCTGGAAGACAAAATTATATACAAGTATCAATTAATGTTGTGGGACACAAAAAAATATTATACATGATCACAATTTCTCTGTAAATCATTGGCATACGTGTGGCTTTGCCAATATATAAATGAGAGTAGTTGGAAGGAATTTTAAAATGAAAGAGTTGTGGGAAGCATTGAATTCAATAGGGTGAGCTTTCATCAACATACACCATGTTGTGATAACAGGGGCGTAGTTTAGTCGGTAGATGAATAAATTTGGGATTTGGGTAAATGACTTTTGGGTTAACGGTTCGAATCCTACAAATGACGAAAGTTTTCAAACAAATACCTGGTTGCAATGAAACTTCAATTTGGTCCATATCTATCAGTTTATATTTATTTTAGTCTACTAAATCGCAAAGTATAGGGAACTCCTAGTTTGTAGTGGAAGTTGCATATCATACTATACTTATAGTAATTGATCTCGTTAGGTCTCGATAAACCCTTAACCCTATTGATATCGAATTTCAAAAAAAAAAATTAAAAAATTCTAGGGCTTGGGTGAGTCAATGCATGTATTGGGAAAGGAAGACATTTGCTTCAACCCTACAACATGAATACCATAACATAAAATTTGTTTGATAGTTGAAATAAAATAAAGAAAGCTTGAGAAAGAAAATAGCTTCTTATACTATCCACATGACTAGTGATGTAGCATATAAAAATTCGAGCGTGGCCACGTTGGGATATATACGGACAGCATTTGTAGTGTTTCATCTAGAAAGATTCTGATAGATTCCTAATCTGATCTGGTGTGAGCTCAAAACTGCTCATAACCTAATGGGCTTAATGGGCCAAAGGCCCATCTAAATATGGATAATGGGTTAGGCCCATAACCAAGAGTGGGTAGGTAATAAATAATAATCATTATATATATATATTTTTTCTTTTGCAAAATCATAACAATAAATAAAATAAAATAAAATAAATTCTTAAAATTTAATTTAATTAGACAATCAAATTCTTGTTTACCTTTTCCTCTCTCTCTCCCTCTCTCTCATCATCACTTGCATGCCAAACCCCTGCAATTCTCAAACCTACTCATAAAAAAAATGGCCTTTTCTTGCTCTCCTTTCTATCTCCTCTCCTCATCGTCTTCTTCACTAACCCACTTTTCACGCTCCACCAGGAAACACTCAGAAAAGTTTCAGTTTTTGTCTCTCTCTTAAACCCTTCAAAACCATCCTCAGCAGCTCTGGTTTTGTCCCAAAAACCTTGAAAAGGTTCAGTTTTGCTGATCAAGTTTGTGTATTTTTGCCAAAACTGAGATGCCCACCTCGTTTTCTTAATGATTCTCTTAGTTAACTCGATCAAAACCATATCTTGGTGTTTTTTGGAGTTTTCAAGGCTGGACTTTGGTTTCCTGGACATTTTTTCTGATCTGCTCTCAGATCTTCAAACCTTTGATTTCTCTGGGTTCTGGTCTGTTTTCTCCAGCTCCCAGTTTTTGTTTGTGAGGCTTCTGTGAGAGTTTGACCTTGTAATCCGTGGCGGTATTGAGGTTTGTTGATGTTAGGGTTCATTTTCCTTTGATTAAATGGTGAAGTTGTTTATATTTCCTCTGGTGTTGATTTTGGACCCTTTGTAAGTTATTTTGTGGGGGGCATATGTTGGTATGTAATCAGGGTTGTTGATCTTCTTTTAGGTATCTAAATATGGGGTATTTTGTAGATTCTGATCCTTGGCATCTTGAGCTATGTAATTAGAGAGTTTCCAAGTAGAATTTTCTGGTGTGTGTGTAGACTGTAGACTCCCTCTAGGTGGTGTCTGTCAAAATGTCTGCAGATGGTCACTGTTTTGTGGAGTGGAAGGAGGAATTTGTTTCGCAAGAGCGTGGCAACCGTGTGGTTCATTACTTCCTGAAGGATTCAGCTGGGGAATCTATACTTGCTGTTGTGGGCACTGAGAGAAGTGTTAGACACATGTTCTATGTTGTTGCTGAGGAGTTTGTGCGAGTCCATGGTGCCGAAAATTCCATACATGCCGGCTACAAATGGAGGTCGCGAAGAGAAGTTGTTGATTGGCTCACATCTATGCTATCTAAGCAGCATCTTCAGGGAGATCGGTCCAGTATGTATCAGCCATTCAGCCCTTATCTTGGATTTTTGAGTTTCCTATTTATTTTTGCCATTAATTGTAATCTTGTAATTAATAAATAATGCTAGGAAAATGGTTCTAAATGCATAGTCAAGTAATAAGTTATAACATGTTGATTCTATGTAATGGCGTGCATATGGTGTGTAATTGTTAAGCAGAGTACGTCTTTAGAAAACTAATGTGTTCGATATCATTTGTTATTATAGAATCACCAAAAGATGATTTGGCGCAAGCTTCAGGATCTCCTGAATGTCCTATGAATTGGGTCAACGGTCGGAAGATCCTACTACCGGATGAAATGGTATCTCTTTTGCTGATCTTTGATTTATTTGATAATTAATAATTTTGATGTTCAGCTGACACCTCCTTAGCAGGGCCATCTTACTAGGAATTTGAACGGACACAGTTCAGACATTGTGTGGTCAGGTGATGCGTGGACATGTGGTAAACAACTAAAACATTATCCTGCGTTCGGCAGGAATGGGACTACAATATCGGTAAGTATCTGCAAATGAATTAAAAGGGAAGGCAAAGTTGTTTGTAACTTAAATACTTACGGTGCAACACAGTAATCTCCGTTCATAAAATTGCTCACTTGTAATTCGTTAAAGAAAGTTTCGCTTTTGTATATATTAAGTCAGAAGTTGCAGTTTTCATGATTAGCTTAGTAGAACAAGGATAAGTAAGATAATGCTATAATTACTTAGCTGTTTCCAAGGATGTTCATGCTGACTGTAAGATAATTCAACCTGAAATAGGGCCTCTACAACCTAGCTAAAAGGAGAGGGAGGGAGGGGCCATACGTGGCTTGTTTAGGGCAACCCCAAATGCATAAGAGGCGATAGTCGAAGAGTGCATCTTAAAATAACTAGGAAATACAAAAATGAAACCTGATTTAACTGACTGACATATGAAAGACCAAAATGTAACTCATTAACTTTAATTTATGTTATAGGAAAATGCTGATTATCTTTTACTTGTACACTTTGTTATGAAGTGTATACATCATCCACAATTGATGTCTTGAGACATTAACTTTAATAGAGATTTTGTGTCGATGTGTTTTAATTGGGAGGAGTAACTTAGGTGTGCTTCAGGGTGTAAATCTTACATGTCTTTTAAATGTAATGGCATCTTAATGCTATCCTAATGTTTAATTTTCGTTGTTTATTTCCCTGACATCTTTTTTTCATTTTTCTTATGTTCAGATTCAATCTTTTGTCTTTGTCATGGCTAAGGGCGAGAATCATTATGTTGCCTATTTGGAAGATATGTATGAAGACAAGAGGGGGCAGAAAAAAGTCAAAGTGAGATGGTTTCACCACAATCAGGAACTCAAGGGTGTTGTTTCTCTGCGTAATCCTCATCCAAAAGAAGTTTTCATCACGGCTCATGCACAGGTCATTAGCGCAGAGTGTGTTGATGGTCTTGCTATTGTCTTAACTCGTGAACATTTTGAGAAATGCTTGTCAATGTATCCTAATGCTTTGTTAGCAAAGATACATTTGTGCACTAGGCAGTTTAGAAGCAACAGACTGAAGCCCTTTGATTTGAGTAAATTGCATGGCTATTATGATCAACCAGTTCTCTCTCATTTAAATTCAAGTCCATTCCAAGACACTGACTCTTTCGCACATGGTTTAACTGGAGAAGAAGATGAAGAACTGATTCCGGATGAGAATGTAAGGCTGGGAGGCAAGAGGATCAGACAGGAAAAGGGAAGTCAAAGGTTTATGATTGATAACCCAGTAAATGAATCTGGAAGTGGTTGGAAGCTGGTGGCTTATGAACCCTCGTACAAGAAGTTGAAATATGGTGTCTCAGGCATGAGGTTACTTTCCCACAAGCATATTGAGTGTCAGCCTTGGCAGGGCTCAATGTATAAGGTTGATGAAAAGATAGAGTTGTTGTGCCAAGATAGTGGCATCCGGGGTTGCTGGTTCAGGTGTACAGTCGTGCAGGTATCCAGGAAACAGATGAAAGTCCGATACGATGATGTGCAGGATGATGATGAATGTGGAAACCTTGAGGTATGATTTGGCGTTCGAAAACAATCTATAATTTAATTTCTCATCTAAGTTGAACTCCATGGAAGACTAGGTTGTAAATTAGTATTGGAAATTTTATTTGACATTGCAGTTTTTAACTTTTCCGGGAAGTAGAAGTCAAGCTCAAATTTTGCCAAATGTTGAACTCTCATCTCTGATTTTCACTTGTAGGATTCGTATTGGAGTTGCTTTTGATAGGACCAATTTCTTTCATCGATTTTAGTTTGAAATATGTCCCCACGTTTCTTCTTTTGGTCTTCTTTTTTGTTTTGTTTTGTTTTGTTTTTGTTTTTTTTTCAAAAGTTTTTATTCACTAGGAGGACTCTACGGGGCGCATGAACTTGTGTATTACAATGTGGATTGTATCTACAATTAATCTCTTGGATTCAAATTCTTTTCTTGCGAAGTAATTGGATTTCATCTCTGATGTATAGGAATGGATCCCAGCACACAAAGTGGCTATGCCTGATAAACTGGGCATGAGGTGCTCTGGCCGACCAACTATCCGACCAGGCCCTTCTAATGATCAGGCAGACCACTCTCTTGATGTCGGAGCTGCTGTTGATGCATGGTGGAGCGATGGCTGGTGGGAAGGGGCTCTAATTGGAGTTGATAGCAATGATTATCTACAGGTTTATCTTCCTGGTATGTTATATTACTTCTAGGCTGATATTAAAAGTATATTTTATCCAATTTATTGTTGCTACTTTTATTTTTATTATGTCATTTGTTTTTTTGTTCCTATTTTAGACCTCTTTTTTTTTTTTTTTTTTTTTTTTTTTTTTTTTTTTTTTTTCTCCTGTTTGAAAACATAATTACATGGTGTATCAGGGGAAAGCTTATTCTTAAACGTGCAAAAGAGGGATCTAAGAATTTCTAGAGATTGGGTTGGAGACCGTTGGGTTGATATTGAGGCAAAGCCTGACATATTCTCAGCCATATCTGCGTTGATTAACCCGGAAAATAAATTATCATCAACCATCACCAAGGATGTCAAGCCTGTTGGTTTGGATGCGTCATACACTGAAGTTCGTCTTAGTGATAAACTCGAAACTGTTGAAGAGGAAAAACCGAAATTAGCTGAATTAGCCAGTAACGATAGCCTTCCAGACGATATGGACAAGGTCAATGCTAAGATGTCTCCATCATTTGAACAAGGTGAAGGAGAAGGTGGTGATGATGTCAAGGTCAGTTGTAAAGATGTACATGATGTCCAAGGTAATGATGAAAAGGGACATGATGGTGAGAATGATGACAATGGAGGTAAGTTAGATGCAGAAGTTTTCGACACTTCTGGACATAATTGTAAAACTACAGAACTCATGGAAGTAACAGCATGACACGGATTATACATTAGTTTACGATGCCTTAAATTCATTGCGATTAAGTTGATTTGGTAGTAGGAGTTCCATCAGCAGCTTGGTGGTTTAGATGTTTGTAAATATTTTTGGCACTCGGGGATGGGGGGTGTGTGTGGAGTGGAAAGTCATTATGTTTTAGCTTGTGACTTTTGTTCGCCTTGGTAGTATCTGTACAGTAGAGTAATGAAGTTAGATTTTTAGAGGGCTCATGTTGTTTAGCTGATTGTATCAGAAATTTGTAGGGTGGCTGGCATTTAGATTCCTTTGTAAGAAGCACTTTTAGAAAGAGTCAAAAGCTCAATCAATCCCATGTGCTTTTTGCCTGCTTGTACCTTGTAACATTTCAAGTTTGTGTTCTCATAATTGCAGAATCACTTTTTCCTTCTACTTTTATATTCTCATAACTTGTTTGCATGGTTTAGTAGACATAAAGATTGGAAAGAAAAAGGAAAAAAATCAACAAATTTAGAGGTGTAATGTTGAAAAAAAAGAAAAAGAAAAAAAAAAAAAAACAAAAAGAGAGAGAGGGAGACTATAATCTTAGCCATTCCTGTCCATTGATGAATCTTGTGTCAAGAAATGGTTGCACTTGTTGGTAGCTGAAATTCTTCAACCATGGCACTCTATTGCTTGTATCTGCTCCTCTCCCTCTGCACTGGTACTCACCAAACTCTGCAGTCCTGTAAAAACAAATCTTTGTTAAAATTCTATACAATTCTTGATCGAAAGGAAAGTTGTTTGTCGTCAGGTTTACGGTGAGAGAGATTTATTTTACATTTGTCTGTCATGTTGATTCCAGTCGCTCCATCCTGATGGGGTTATGATGTTGTCAATGTGAGAGTATGAATATATTGTCCTGGAATAGTTTCCCCAAGCTCTTCCCAGGTAGATTTTCCCAGTTCCATTGATCACACAGTTGACGAAAGAGAATCCTGTATTTTCGTCCGGTAAATCCCTGTGATGTGCTGCTATTGCCCCTGACGTAGTAGCAGTCGATCGAAGCACACAATCCTGTTTTTAAAAATACGAACATCAAAACTATTCGAGTCTGTCTGTATTTAACTAAAAAAAAAAACACCACACAATCCTGTATTTACCAGATAGAGTGATCTTGCTCGACCGAATATGAAGTCTATGCTTCCTTGAATGTGACACTGGTAGAAATAGTGAGATCCAGTCTCATCCAGGAGAGTGTCCTGAGTCCCCAACACTCTGATTTTGTAAAACATAGCTTTATCACCACCAATTCTCAGAGCAACACCTTGCATGCCTCTTGCTCCAGGAATTGCAACTACTGTGTTCTGTCACCACCCCACATCAAAATTTTACACACAAAATCAAAAACTTTTCTCAATCAAAAAGTTCTTCGTGAAAAAAAAAAATACATATGGGGTTACCTCAAAAGTGACCCCAGTTGCACAGAAGTAATCAGACAACACGGTAACGGATGCCGAATTAAATGTCCCCAGTTCAATTCCATGTGTGTCCAAATCTGATGCTTTGTTGTTCCAAGTAATTACAGTCTCAGAAACTTTATTTTGATCTCCAATGAAAGAGATATATGGCTTTGAACTTGGCACATTCACCTTTTCTCTACAAAAAAAATATAAAAAATAAAAAAAACAATTCATGTAACTGCTACAATAACCAACTTAGCCACTACTTAGCTTCCACCAACTGTTGAAAAAAAAAAAAAAAGTTAAGTGGTTTCAGAAAAAGAAAAATGAACCTGTAGATTCCTGGAGAGATATAGATTTTGATTCTCTGTGAATTGTTATGTGGGATCATATCAACTGCAGCTTGGACAGTGAGAGAGTCACCTCTACCATTCTTGTCAACTATGATCAATCTGGTTTGATTTTGATTATTGGAATGATCATCTCTTGAACTCAACTTTGCTTCTTCTTCTTGTTGATTGTTGTAATTCACTTTCATGTCATCCCAACTTATGTAATAATTAGCAGAAGCAGCAGCAGCAGCTTGATCAGAAGAAGAAGCACTTTGAAAAACCAGAAGAAGAAGAAGAAGAAGAGAAAGCACTTGTGAAGCAAAAGCACTTCTTTGAAAGCAACCCATCATTCATTGATTCATTTGATTCATTCCACAACAACAACAATAACTACAAGAAGTACTTGTGATGATCTTCTTCTTCTTGTTCTTCAAAAATAAATAAAAAATATAGCATGCAAGGTGTTGTGTTACAAAGAGTGTGAAAAAAGTGAAAGTGTAATAAATACAAAGGAGCGCAATTCATTCACTGTGTCCTTCTACAACACATAAACCAACTTTTGTTAATTAATATCATCAACAACATAAACATTAACAAAAACAAAAGCAAAAGCACAAAAAGAAGAAGAAGAAGAAGAAGAAGAAGAAGAAGAAGAAGAAGAAGAAGAAGAAGAGTTTTATTACAAGAATTGGGAGAGACAAATGGTGTGTTGATCAAGAGAAAAAACAAAAAGACACTCATGAAAATTGTGTGATTAATTGGAAAGAAAAAAACACTTAAATGGTTTGTGTTGTTTTGATTTTATATAAAAAAAGGAAAGTGAGAGAGTCTCTTTAAGAGGGTATTCATTAAAATGGCGGTTTTGGTTTCTTTTTGAGCTTCCAAGTTTTGAAACTGAAAAAAAGTTTTTTATTTAATTTTTCATGTGTTTTTGATGATTTGTATTTGTGTGTGAAGTGATCAAACTCTCTTTTCAATTTTCATGAAGAATGATGATAAAGGAATTAATTGATTAAGTGGTAGTTAATTTACATTGCTTTGCATGTTCCCTCACTGTAATTATGTGGATGGATATATGATATTATTGGATCGAACGTATCAGTCTAGCTGTATTGAAGCATTTTTCGGTATTATAACGTGAACCCATAAAGCTATGTGATCATAGAAATTAAACAAAGTAGATTTTTTCTTATAAAAAATAAATTAAAAAGTTGGATAATGTTAGATTTGTGAGTGTATTATTTTTACTTGGATTTTTATTATGTTGTTATGATACTAATAAATTGTAATAACTAAATATATATATATATATATATTACAATTTTTTTTTTGTCTTTTTATAATTAAAAAAAAAAAAAAAACTGTTCAATTTCTATGATCTTTCACATACATATTCAAACATGAACAAACAATAATATCAATAACTTCTAGATACATATAATTAAATACTAATTTATTTAGATATATATAAAAAAAAAAAAACAATTATAATTGCAGTAAAATTGTATGATAAAGTTGAATTTATTGTACATACAAATTTTTCTTCAAGGTAATTTTTTTTTTGTTTTTGTAAGAAAAATAATGGTGATGTCAAGAGACTCTAGTTTTCATGATGTTGTTGTACCATATTAGAATTAAACATCATGCGTGCAAGCCTTCATGTTGTGAATAAATGAAGAATGATGAGAGAGGTCTACAAAAGTCTCCATGATCATGATTACACCATTCTAATTTCTATCCTGCTCATGTAATGTGTAATTCAATTTCTATCCGATCCGGTCTGAATAGCTATTAATACTGAAAAATCTTGAATGCAACGAGATATACAATTCATCTCTCGCTGCGATCCTGTCACGTGACAAATTTCATTACGTGATAGGATCACAATGGGAGATGTATGGTTCATCAATAGCACCCAAGTGTTTCTCTCCCATAGTTGAGAGGTGAGGCCTCCCCTCGTTTTCTTTAGGTGAGATCGAAACCGCACTATAAACATGGAAGGGAAGTGCATAACCATTTAACCAATAACGAATGTGCACACACAATATAAGTATATTGTTTAGTTATCAAAATCCACTCCTGAACGTTGCGTGGTCGTGCAGCTCCTTCTTTTGTTGAGGCCCGCTCATTAAAAAACAAGAATGGGGAGACTTTCTCATCTTGTATTATGAAAGTAGATATCTTGAAAAACCGTAATCCTTTTATTTATTTAATAGTGACAACTTTGAAGGAAAAAGCCCAAATAGATCAAACCGATCTTTTCAAGCCCAAACCCAAAAGAAAATAGCCCAAGAGTGTTGACAAATTTGTTAAATTATTTTGTGAAAATAAAGATTTATTTATTTTTGGATAATTCTACACTTTCAACTTTCAAGTTTCAAGCTTTGTACAAAGACAGTGTACAGCTTCTTCGTTTTCTCTTCACAACGAAAGAGATAAGAATTCAAATCGAAAATGGCAGCAACATTTTCAATCTCTTCAACGATATCACCATCTTTTACAATACCCATCTCTTCAAATTCAAAGCTCTCCACTTTCTCTCTGTCTTTGCCTTCGAAAAATGGCGCCTTTAAGCTTTCTAGTTCCCTAAAACCCTCACTTTCTTCTTCAAGAACCAGTAGGGTTTTTGCTGCTCCTGAGACCCTGGAAGCTCCTGAATCTTCAATTGTAGAGGTTTGTCTCCACTGGGTCTTTTATTCATTTTGTTTTATATTATGGGATTTTGGTATGGTGGTTGAGTGCCGGAAAAATGTGGGAAAATTGAGAATTTTTTTTTTAGGTTAAATTGAGTGTAACTTAATTATCTGGCTTTGAGGGGGGTTTTAGTTTATGTTGTTTTGTTGGGTGCTGTGATTTGTTTCTGAGAAAATGTGAGAAGATGAGAAATTTTTTGATTTTGTATTGGTTCAGTGTAATTTAACTATCTGTCTTTGTGGGGGATTTTTAGTTTAAGTTGTTTTTGTTGGGTGCTATGTTTGGTTTCTGAGAAAATGTGGGAAATGAAAGAAAAGTTTGATTATTCTGTTTATTCTCATCATTTCATTGTTTATAAGTTATATAGTTTTTACATTGCCTTACTCTATAGCTGATAAAATGTGGCAAAAGAACTTTAATTTCCCCATAAATTGAGCTCAAATATAACTGTTTGAACTAAATGGGGTTGAGCCTTTTAGTTTTAGGAACCAAATTACCATAAAAATAGGTCTGAAATTTAAGTTTTCATCTTTATATATATATATAACTGTAATTTTTGTCAACAATCAAATGGAGAGCTATGTTGTGGTACTTGCTCTTTAATGTCGATCTTGTGTGTGCTATAGGTTGAAGATTCTGTGACACTCAGCCCATCAGTCGGTGCGGATGCAGACAAGGTAATTTTCCCTACAAGTGGTACTATATCTTTCGAGGAAGATAACTAAGAGAACAAATGAGTTTATGATTGCTTTGCGTAGTTGAGGTTCTAACTGTTTAAGGCCAAAATGTGGGATGCTTTACATTTTTGTCTGAGGATTATATCTGTCCCCCTGTTGTCGTATTCACTTGTTGTGACCTGATGCATTTACAATTGAAACGTTCGATAAATTTAGTCTCTACCCTTTAGTTTTATACAGCCTATGTTTTGAAATCCTGCTACTGCCATCTAATGTTAGGAAGATAGCGTGGACTTTCTTTTAGAATGTGGAGATGCATTTTTCGAGTTTTAGCTTTGTTTGACACTTTGACTAGGTTTGTGCAACTATGGGTTTCGTGTTTGGAGAATCTCATGTAGATTTAGTAGCCTTATTCTAGACAATGGTCTAGTGCCTTGGTGTTAAAGCATTCTTATGAAAGGAAAATAAGGTTTTCTGTTTTGTTTAGTCACGTTCATTTGTTATCCTTTTAGCTTCAAGTGCTTGCGGGTGCTTTGGCATGAAATCCTTTCAAATGTTAAGCTGTTCTTGATGTTTAGGATGCCTTCGATATATTCTTACCTAATAAGTAACTATCGGTACCAAAATATGAAAGGTTTCAAGGTCCTTAAATTAGCAAACAATCTTGATAGGTCTCCTCATTTATAAAATTGTCGGTATCAACAATACCGTAAGTAAATTAAAATTTAACAATTGTTCCTCAAATCATTGATTCTGGAATGGATTATTTGAGTATTCAACAGATTTTTTTGGAGTTTTTTTTAGGCATAAACACTTTGCTTGGATGATTTGGCCAAGGAATTATTGGATTCTGCCTTTTGCCATCCAACACCTATTGAAACAAAAAGTCTAACTAGTTGTCGTTAGAATTCCTTAATTGCCTTTACATTCTGAGAAATTAACTTCCCATTTCAATTTACATGAATTCATATAAGCTGTGAGGCAGATTTTATTTGTTTTTTTTCATCATTAGGACTTAATCAACGACAGTTTGTAGTTGTCAGATGAGTAATCTAATTGGTCGATCAGCTGCAAAACTGACAAAGTACAGTTACTACTTGGCAAAAAGAAAAATGCTTCTTGAATCTTTATTTCGTGTTGTCATTATACTGTTTTTCATTCAAAATCATGCATGTATAATTAATTTATCACTGGTGTTTTAGAAGAAAATTATAAAATTTTCAATATGCTTGTTGCAGATTGCACCGAAGCAGAAAATCAGGATCAAACTTAGGTCTTACTGGGTTCCCCTGATAGAGGATTCATGCAAGCAGATACTGGATGCTGCAAGGACAACCAATGCAAAGACCATGGGCCCTGTGCCATTACCAACCAAGAAGAGAATCTACTGTGTTCTCAAATCCCCACACGTGCACAAGGACGCCAGGTTCCATTTTGAGATCCGAACACACCAGCGCCTCATAGATATCCTATACCCGACTGCCCAAACCATCGATTCTTTGATGCAACTCGACCTTCCTGCCGGGGTTGATGTAGAGGTAAAGCTGTAGATATGCAGCTGTGGTGCAAACTCAAGTAAAGTAAAACTTTGTTGAATTTTATTATCATGTGTTTGTAGTTCACACTTAGCTTTTTCATCACATGTAGATTGCCTATCAAACCATTTAATATAACACCATATTTGCTTCCTCCCTTTCCTCCTACTTTCACTGTAATGCCAACTTTCTTCATTCATGAATGCAAATGCAATGGCATCACACATGAATATTTTTGGCAACTTCATTGCAACTCCTGAACTTCTCATGCGTAAATTTGCAACACTTGACGGAAACTAAACCTTCACGTTCACGATAGGGGTTCGAGTCCCACTTTTGGGTATAAAACCATGAGATGTTATAAAATCTCCAAGTGTGATGTGATGTTTGGAGTTTTTTTCCGGATGGTGTTGGACTTAACATACTCTTGACCTGATTGGTGTTGGACTGAATCATTAAAAGAATCGACGATATTTTACATCCCACTGTCAAGTGGCAATTCTTTGAAAGTAGAAAGGGACATGATTGATCATCTATGAAGTGCACCAGAGAATCTATAAATATGGAAAAGAGATCAAATTCAAGGGATTTGTCTGTAACTTCAAAAACATCACCTTTTCTTTTCTTTTTATCTTATTCTTTTGACTTATATTAATATAAACTAACAAAAAAAAAAAAAAAAAAAAAAATCCAACCATTGAATCTAAAACATTTTCAAACTGAATGAACGTTCTTACCGACAAGTCGCATAGGACTGTGGAATCAAAAGCAAATTATTACCAATATAGAATGTATGTGTGCCTCACATTTCTAGTGGGTTCATTTTGACAATGGTGGGGCATAATCTTTTTCTAGGGTGCTCCCTCTTCCTCTCTTTCTATCATCTAATGTGCGCTACACTTGTTTGATTGCAAATATTTTTCTAGACTTTGATTATTTTTTTATATACATGATTTTCATTTTTTTACAATATCTTATGTGATTGAAAAGATCTTGGTATCATAGTACATTTAAAGAATAATAAAATTAATTTTATAATAATGGAATGGGAGATTTGGAAGAAAAAGTTAAGGATATAGTATACTAAATAGTATATAATAGTCACCATTTGATGTGCTTTTTAGATTCTATAAGTATATAATTTTTAAAATAATAATAATAATATTAATATTGATAATAGAGTTTAATAATTATTTTAGATATAATAAAAAAAAATATAATTTTATTGTAATATTAAAATTAAATTAAACAAATATTATGTAAATAAAATAAAATAAAAATAATTATAAATTATTATTCTAATAGTATAAATCTAAAAATTATATAAATTAAATAAAATATTAAAAACATTTGTCAAATATTTATTGATATTTGTTATATGAATGATAATATATGTAATAAAAATATTAATTATATATGAATTATTATTTTAAAAAATAAAAAATATATTTATGTTTTACAATATGTTTTTTTTATTCTAAAAATATATCAATTTTATTAGTTAATAAAATATTGAAAAACAAAAATCATATCTAAACATTATATAATCTAATACAATCTAATACAAAATATTGTAGGAGCTCCGGACGTAAAAGATTTTTAAAAGTATTTCTTTTTGTTATTATTTGAATGGTGACATTAAATGTTGAAATCAAAGTGTGCGATTTGGACAAGAGAACATCCCAATGGACCTCTAGGAAGGTTGAGTACGTAAGTGGGAGTGTGCCACTCCAGGTTTTGAAGGGTTACCACCACTTTTGACTGATGGAGATTGGAGGACAAGAAGAGACCAAAAAGTGACAAAAGACTTGAGGACCCCTGGTTCCCCACCAAGCCAAAGTAATTTATGAGTCATGAACTTGAACTTTTCCTTTTCCATCAACCAATCCTTTTTATTTTTCCTTTTATGTCCAAGATAATATTCTCTTAGTAATTTGTGAGTCAATTTTGGTTTAATGATAGAGTCATTAACAAGTAAAAATAGAGTTGTGTTTGGATTAGTGATTGATACTTTTCAATCTATGGTAAAAAGAAAAAAAACAAGAATACAAAAGCCACTAGGATATGCAACTAAATCCAACCACTACAAAAAATTTAGATATGTAAATAAATGGTAAGTTTAATTATTATTATTATTATTATTATTATACATGAATCAAAATGTAATTATCTATTTTTTTTATAAATATAATAATAATAATTCGAGATTTAAGAAAGGAGCTCGAACCTACGATCTTATAGTGTAGGTGTGGGAGTCATAATGTTATAAACATTCACACTTTCGATCGTGTAAAACATCAAAACATCTAATTGCATAATTAATTGTTAAAATTGTTGCAAGGTCATACCAAAATCTTACTTAACCTATGAGATATTTAGTATATATCTGACACCAAACAAATCAATGGTCTATTGAGATCTACCGAGATTAAAGCATTACATGTAAGATCTAAATATCTACTTCCATAATCGAAAGGTACTCGCTTCCATATATATATATATATGTATATATATGGTGGTTCTCTGCTACGGACGTCCTGATATAAAAAGCCACAACCACACATTCATATTGAGTGTGAATATTTATTAATATGGGGCTCTGTGGGCCCATTGAGAATGTGTGGCTGTAGTTGGAAGTCCTGGGAGAACTATTATTATTGTTATTATTATTATTATTATTATTATTATTATTATATATAAAGTAATTTTTCAATGAGGACTTTTACAATGCACACTTTAAGCGTCTTTTGATGAAATTATAAGTAATCAAATTTTTTTGATGAGATTTTTTGAATAAATGGTTAAAACATTGAAATACATTTATAGAAAAATAAAATAAAAAATAAAATAAAAATTCGGGTGCAAGAACTAATTTTTTTCGATTTTTTTTTTTGAAGATAAAGTATTTAAAAATAAGGAAATATAAAAAAAAAAAAATAGTTCTCAAATCTAAAAAAATTCTAAATTTTTATCAAGTGTATATTTTAATTTTCTTAAGATTCATACAAAAAATCTCATTGAAAAAAATTGATTACATATAATTTTATCAAAAGGTATTTAAAGTATGTATAGTAAAAGTTATCATTGAAAAATTACTTTATATATATATAAATATAAAGAGAACATAAACAAAATTTTTTTTTTAATAAATAAATAAATAATCGTGCAGAGGTATTGGAGTTCAAGTCAGACTTTGATAAAAGAGGGTAATGTAATCGCTTACATCATATAGTCAACATTCATTGAAATTCCAAGGCTGCAGGCTGCAGCAGACTGCCAGCAGCTCGGAAGCTGTAGCCAAGCGTCATTGTAAACGTCGACAACTTTCTTTTGGTTTTTGATACCGGACACGCGGACAGATCAGATATGTATCAATAATCAATTATTATAAATATGATATAAAAAGTGGATTTAGATATGTATTTAATTGATTATTATTTTATAGATATTATAAAAAACATAATAATTTTTATATTTACTTTACTGTATATATGTATCTATATATTTGAACCATGTATTTTTTTTTTTGTTGAAGTTTTTGTCATTGGTGGGAATCAAGCCGTTGATTTAGAAGTCATTTGAGGAATCAAACCGTTGACTTAGAAGTCATTTGATCAAACCTCAAACTCGTCCATCTACCAGATAAGTTATGCTTCTCGAAACTTTTTTAAAGGGATGCAACATTAGGACTTCCCAAAATGTCTCCCATCGGAGTTATGATAGGATCTGGTGCATTAGTGCTAATATCTATTCATCTATTTAAACCAAGTATTTTATTTATTTATTTTTTAGAAGTTTTTGTCATTGGTGGGAATTGAGTCGTTGATTTAGTAGTCATTTGATCAAACCTTAAACTCGTTCATCTACTAGATAAGCTACACTCCTCGAGACTTTTTTAAAGGGATGGAACATGAGGACTTCTCAGAAGGTCCCCCTTCGAAGTTATGATATGATCCGGTGCATTTGTGCTAAAAAAGGCTGTTAGTAGAGATACTGACGTCTACGTTACTACGTTAGATAAGAGTTTTCTAAAAAAGGCTGTTTGGTAAGCAAGTTTTGGAAAAGAATGTCATCATAGTGAGTTTCTGTAAAAATGAGAAGTTCTCATTCCTTGATAATGATCATTTGAATTTAAATTGAACGTGTCACACGTAAGTTTTTATTTAATTTTTTTTCTTCTTCTTCTTCTAGAAGAGATCAATAAGGACCGCAAGTTATGGCATCATTCAATATCCCACTTTTCTATGTGTAAAAAGAAGTACACTATTGAAAGATGCTCATTAGGGGGTCAGAAATAATTGCTTATCCAATTCAACTTTTTCTTTTTTCTTGTTCAAGTTCAAACATGGTTTTCTTGTGGCAATTATAATCATTTTCTTGTGATATAAACAGTGCCGGTCCTGAGGTTTTGGAGGTCCTATGATGTATATTTAAAAATGGGACCCTTTGTTCAATCTCGTATCTAAATATTATGAAATCTTATACTTAATAATATATACATATATATATTATATTTTTTGAGAAAATTTACAAAAACTTAATCAAAGTAATTTTCATCAAGTTTATATTGCGATATATAGAAAAAATAAAACTTAAAAAAAAAGGTTATAAGCAAATAAATCTGCATGACAGTTTTCACTTAAAGAAATAAAGTATGTAAATAAAGAGAGACGAACTTGCTTAGAAAATGAAAAAGGAGGAGACTTTCTTATTTTTTATTTTATTTTATTTTAATTTTTTTTAGAATAAAAACAAATAAATAAAAGAAAGGGTATATTTGGTAATGTTTGGGGTGTGCTTACAAAATAATTTTTTTAAAAAAACTCTTAATAAGGTGTACACGCAAAGAGGGAATGCAAAGAGGGATGCACATGCAAATTTTCAGGGTTGCAAATACAACTACTCATTTGCTTTTAATAATTCTAATTAAAATTCATATTGAGCTCAATCTTTATATAAGAAGTTGATTTACACATCTTTTTTCTTATTTGATATCCAAATTTGATATAATTATATGAAGTTTGAAAAATAACAATAAATCTAAACCATTTTTAGGCTTTCTATTTTTCAAAGTCAAAAGATGTGAGCATTAAACACAAAAAATAAAAATAAAAATGGGTCCTTTTTGGACCCTTTTTTCTGGGCCCCGGGCGGGCGCCCTTAGTTGCCATGCTTCAAGGCAGGAACTAGAAACAAACAATCAATTCTTTCTATTGTCAGTACGTCCTGATAATAAATATATCAGGACGAAGAATGTGGACCATAGATTATGGAGAAGTTTTAACAAGTACATACACTTTGAGTCAAAGTATGTAAATCTAGTGGTCCATATGCTCTGTTCTGATATATTTATTGTCAGGGTGAACTGATAATAGAAAATCTGTATATATATACACAATCTTTCTATTGTCAGTTCGTCTTAATATAAAATATATCAGAACGAAGAATGTGGACCATAGATTATGGAGAAGTTTTGATAAGTGCATATATTTTGATTCAAAGTATGTAAATCTAATGGTTCACATTTTTCGTTATGATATATTTTATATCAGGACGAACTGGCAATAGAAAAATTATATATATATATATATAAATGTTTAAGTAAGTGCATATTGATATAACTTCATTAATGTGTTGGATGCGGACTATTAGATTTACATACTTTGACTCAAAGTGTATACACATATATATTATCAGTCCCGTTCTAGTCAGTTCGCACTGATGTAACTAAATCAATACAAATACATATGGACCACTGATTATGAAAAAGTTTTGACAATTACATACATTTTGAGTCAAAAATATGTAAATCTAATAGTCCATATCTAATGCATTGATGAAGTTATCAGTGTGCACTTTTTTAAACATTTATATATATATGCATATATTACTACATTATAGATGTTTTTAAAGAATAGTTATGTGATGAATAAGAACCTCAATTATTTTTTGTTTGTTTGGTGTTTGATAGTGAGAATATGTTGAATATAGGTATGCACTTGTTTGACTACGTGGGCAACAATCCATCTTATAAAGGGGATAGATTCGTAAGCAAATGCGAAATATCACATTAAATAGAATGAATCCTTTTTATTTATTTATTTTTAAGGCCGAAGAGTCTAGGACCTATCTAAATCAACCAGTACAAATGAACATTTTTATTTTTTTTTTAATTTTTTTTAAGGCCGAAGAGTCTACGGACCTATTAAAATCAAACAGTATAATAATCAATACGACCGTCTCCTACAAATGAACATTTTCACAAGTAAGGTGACTGCATCAAGATACACTTTATGACAGTAATGTTATTTATTTATTTATTTTATTTTTTGAAAAACTACTATAATAAGATTACTAGGACCTGCCAAGATTAAATAATATATGTGCGATTCAGATATCTACTCCCATAATAAGAGATAATTACTTCCACAACTCAGGAAAAAAAACTCTCTAAACGAGTCGGATATTTACTCCCATAATGAGAGATTATTACTTCCACAATCAGAGAAGAAAACTCTCCACACATGATTGTAAAATGTATATGGTGAGATTTGAACCCCTCACCAGATATGCTATGACCATAATAATTTCGACGACGGCTAATTACAAATATAATCAAGTCAATGGATTAAGAATTTAAGATATAATCTATTATTAATGAATTGGTATCTAATTCTTTATGATTATTATTTTAGTAAAAAAATTAAAAAGAAATAACAAAGAGACAGTAATCGAGTGTGACATGGTGCACCAAATTTATATGGAGAAACTCATTATAAAATCATGTTGCTTCCTAGAGAATAGCATCCACCTCAGAGAATATCCACAAAAATAAAAAATAATTTCAAAAATACTCTCTCTGTTTTCCTGTGTTTATCTTAAAAAAAAAAAAAAAAAAAAAAACATTTTCCCAAGAAAATCTCATTTTCCATGAAAGTTCTGGTCGTTGTTCGACCCTTGTCTCTTTCTATATATAATCCTCCTTGTTTTTCTCTCCACAGACCTCTTCTCTCTTCTTCTTCTTCATCCAATTCATCATCAGTTTTCTCTCTGTTTACTCATAACCACAACCAGAAGCTCTGCTCCATTTCCATGGCTGCTTGTATTGACACTTCTCAGCTTTCTCAGGATCCAAACAGGCCTCAAAACGATGACTATTACAACAATTACATGAAACACTGCCGACCCAGTTTCTCTGATCGTGTTCCCCGTATGCCCTTAAACAAGAAAACTGTCCACACATGTACAATCATCGGCGGCGACGACGATAACGATCGTGAAGAAAAACAGAGCAATTATGGTGATAATGATGATCTGTGGCTGAAAATGCAAAACGAAGCGAAATCAGACGTTGAACATGAGCCTGTGTTGTCTACTTATTATTTCACTTCTGTTTTGTCTCATAATTCGCTTGAGAGTGCTCTTGCGAATCATCTGTCGATCAAGCTGGGCAATTTGAGCCTCTCTAGCGCAACGTTGTTCGATCTTTTCATCGGGGTTTTAACAGAGGATGCAGAGATTGTTAGGGCTGTTAATGAAGATTTGAGAGCTGTGAAAGAGAGAGACCCTGCGTGTGTGACCTATGTGCATTGCTTGTTGAATTTCAAAGGGTTTTTGGCTTGTCAAGCTCACAGAGTTGCACACAAGCTCTGGTCACAGGGGAGGAAAATCATTGCTCTGCTTATTCAAAACAGAGTATCCGAGGTTTTCGCTGTGGATATCCATCCGGGAGCAAAGATCGGACGTGGGATATTGCTCGATCACGCTACCGGACTTGTGATCGGAGAGACTGCTGTGATCGGAAACAATGTGTCGATATTGCATAATGTGACATTGGGTGGCACCGGAAAGGCCTCCGGTGATAGACACCCAAAAATCGGTGATGGGGTGTTGATTGGTGCAGGGACTTGTATTTTGGGGAACATCAAGATTGGTGATGGAGCGAAAATTGGTGCTGGCTCGGTGGTGTTGAAGGATGTGCCGCCAAGGACTACCGCGGTTGGGAATCCGGCGAGGTTGATCGGAGGGAAGGAGAATCCGATTCGACTCAATAAGATTCCTAGTTTAACCATGGATCATACTTCACATATAAATGGTTGGTCTGATTATGTAATCTAGAGAAGGATTAGATAGAGTTAATTTGTTACTTTACATAACTGAAAACTATATATTATATGCTGTGGGGACTTTTTTGTTTTTGGAGTTTTGAGAAAGAAGGCAGATGAGTTTCCAAAACAGAGCAGCAGTATGAACAACATTGTGTTGTTATGTTGTGTTGTGTAGTGTTTTGTATGATTTTTAAGAACTTATTATGTATTGGCTTTAATTAACTATGAAGTTAAAAAACAAAGCATGTTTTGATGATGGTTCCATCAATCATTAGTTAGTTATAAATTTCATGTGATGTTTTTTTTTATCTTCCATAGTTTGCAAGTGTTTTTTTGTTAACAAATGTGGAACTCTGTTTCAAAAACAGAGTAAACAGAGAGTGAACAGAGCAACACCTTGGTTTACGTTTTGTTTGGTTGGATGGAGAAATGGAGGGAGAGAGAGATCAAATCCTTTGTTTGGTTAGAGGGAAGAGAGGAGAAGAGGAGGGAGAGAAGAGCCATCTGGGCCCACCATATTGGATCCTTCCGATTATGACGGATGAGAGGAGGGAGAGAAGATTGGAGGGAAACTACTATAAAGATTGGAGGGAAACTACTATAATGCCTTTCAATTTTTTATTGCCCTCCAATTTTTTTTTAGGGTAATATATTAATTTTATAAATTAAATATCAATCCATCCATTTGACCATTTTTTCAATAGTAAACAACATGAAGGATAGATGCTGTCATCTCTATCCCTCCTACTCTCTCTCCCTTTTAATTCATCCATCTCTCATACTCTCCCTTCCTCCCTCCTACCAAACATAATGTTAAAGATGAAAACAGAGATTGAGAGAAGCATATATTGTTGAAAATTTAACTCATATATTCTCTCATTTTATGAGGTAGAATGAGAATATTATCATATATATTTCCTTGGAGAAAACTCAATAGCTGTAATTGAGTAATACAAAACTCATTAAAGCATTGTTGAATGTGGTTCCAACTATGAATTTCACTTATCATATATAGTTCCTTGGAGAAAACTCACTAGCTGTAATTGAGTAATACAAAACTCATTAAAGCATTGTTGAATGTGGATCCAACTATGAATTTCACTACAGAGAACCTTTAATGAAAATTTGAATACAGGTCAGCAGTAGGTCCATGCCTAATACATTTTCAGTTAAGTAGGGTAACCAATTGCACTGTACTGTCAAACCATAGAGACCTCTCCTTTTCGACTTCTACTCAAAATTCGACACGTTATACACATAACCAACCATATATTATTATCTTGTGCCCTAAGGCTATGTTTGGTAGGAGGGAGGGAGAGTATGAGGGATGGATGAATTAAGAGGGAGAGAGGGTAGGAGGGATGAAGATTATAACATCTATGTTGTTTGGTATTGAAAAAAAAAGGGTTGAATAGATGAATTGATATTTAATTTGTAAAATTACTATATTACCCTTAAAAAAATTGGAGGGCAATGAAAAATTGGAGGCGATTATGGTCATTCCCCTCCAATCCTCTCTCCATCCTTTCTCATCCACTCATCATTGGGCGGATTCATTTTGGTAGGCCCGGATGGATCACACCTCCCTTCTCTTCTCCTCTCCTTCCTCTTATCCCTCCAACCAAACAAGGGATTGGAGCTCTCCCTCCAACCCTCTCCCTCCCTCCATTTCTTCCTCTTACCAAACACAACGTAAGTGAAGGACACTTGTGTGAAACTCATGATTTAAATCCAAACGTGAGAGTGAAGGATGCAGGCATGAAGCTCAAACAAAATCTACTTAGCATGATTGAGCTGCTGCAAAAACTTTCATACCCACTTCTCGAAAATTGCTCTTGTACTATCTAGAAATATTATGTAGATGTATCAAACCTTTGAATTTTAATTTCTTTGTTAAGAATTTGTCGTCACAAAGCCAAAATTAGTATCCTCAACAAATGAATGAAGAAGACAACAAATACAAGAATTGATTCGAGGAATTAATGTAACTTTTTTGACTCCGTACCTAACTCTTTCCTCCTCAAATTAAAGTATATGAATATTGATATCCTATATGAGTGTGATTGTGTGCTTCTACACATAACTTGAGATTGATGAAAAAGTTCAATCCGCTAGACAATTTTACGCTAAAAGTTTCTTTCTTTCTTTGTACGGTTTAAACTTTTAGGTCGAGCAATAAATACTCGAAACTCATAAGGGAAGCTCTCTTAGCAACATTTGTTATGTCATTTTGGTTCATTTCATTTCACATAGATTTTTTAATTTCCATCACTCTTCCTCACTTTCTTACAAACTTCTAATACTGTATGGTTTTACCTTCTTCTTCTCTGTAGTTTGTCACAAAAAATATCGATGATCATGTGTGTGAAGCCTAAAATGGACAATATCTACTTGATAGGTCCAGATTGTTACCCGTAGCTTATCTAAAAATATCTATCCCCTTATGTACTTTCTAACAATACGTCTATCTTATCTAATTGATGTCTCCAAATTATTCCCCTTATAATCAATAGGAGAATTCAGGAACTTCTCTGGAATAAAACTCTCAAGGACTGTCCAATAATCTGGATGCATTAAGAGTTTAAGCTTAATGAATGGATCTAATTTCTACCTTGAAATGATTTCTGAAACTGGTAATAGTCAGAATTCTGCTTCAGGGCTATATTGGAAACAAAGGAGAGAGTTTCACAGAAAATTTGAAGTTGATTTTTACAGCAAAAGCGAAACTATGCTTCATACATATACCACAATAGCTAAGCTTGATTATGATTCACAAAAAAATAAGGCCAAAAGCTACTCTAACCTCCACTAGAAGTATAAAGCAACCTTTGCATCCTTCACATCCTTTGCATTCTTCGCATCCTTCGCTCATCGTCCATACGTTGAAGTTCATTTATAACATACAAATCACCTTCTGACATTCTTCCTGGTGTTTCTTCCATACACCTTTCAAAACCAGAAAAATATGACCCACGAACAGAATAGCTCACATGATCGCCTACTCTTCCATGAGTCTCCCTGACATTCTTGAAGTTGTCGTCAAAGATCCTTAACCTCTCTCTTTGGATATCACTTGTCAGAGTCAACCCCATATACCCCGGAAGATCGTTCATATTTCTGATGAAATTTCTCTGAGGATGTCCAAAACTCTCAAATCTATGAGGTCCAAAACACTCAAACCTAAGAGGTTCATGAATGGTGTAGTCCACATCATTAGCAGTTCTTCCAAATGTCTCTGGAACATTACTGAAGTGACCATGAGACATCCTGGGGGTTTCTCTTTGGATATTCGTCGCTGAAGGCAACCCCACATGGCCTGGAAATTCGTTCATACGTATACCACAATGTCTCTGGAAAGGAAGAGGATCAGGTTCATGAATGGTGTAGTCTACACCATTAGCAGCTCTTCCAAATGTCTCTGGAGTGAAATTTCTCTGAGGATGTCCAAAACTCTCAAACCTAAGAGGGTTATGAATGGTGTAGTCCACATCATTAGCAACTCTTCCAAATGTCTCTGAAACATTACTGAAGTGACCGTAAAACATCCTTGGACTTTCTCTTTGGATATTCGTCACTGAAGGTAACCCAACATGGCCTGGAAATTCGTTCATACGTATACCACAATGTCTTGAATCAAAAGAAGCTTCCTGTTTCTGAATCTGGATACAAATCCTTTGAAGTTGCAGAGATCTCCTGTCGGGGAATCCATTTATCTCTCTGAATTTCATCTTAGCAGCACCGGAAAATCCAAATTTGAAGGTACTGCACTCTCCCAAGGGGAAGGGCTCATCGCATCTCGAACCTTCTCCTCTCTTGTTGTTGTAACTTGGGTAGTCTTCTATTTTAAAATCGGTAGAGTCAATCAACAACAAGGAGTTTTCGATAGCAAGTTCCTCCAGATTCCACCTATGGAATGGAGCTGTTGTTTTATGGCTGACATGAACTTCACCGTCAGCCCTTAGCATTTGAGCTGCATTCTTAAAGAAGCCATACAAAAGATTCCGATGCATCCTGTGATTCGCAGAATGCAAACAATGAGAGCAGATATGCAGGTTAACATGTTAGGAATAAATGAACAAAACAACTATCATTGAAAACCCTTTACTAATATAGCAAAACAAACTAATATGTATTACTTTAAGGAACAAGAACACTAATATTTAACATGTTTGATGCCACCATATCGACACATATGCCCACTGAACTCTGCTTTCACTGTCATTTCGTTCATTTCCTGTAATTCCTCTAGGCACCAAAACACATAATCAACCAAAGACAAAGACCTATGACACTATCCTTCCCAAGAACCAAACAATTTCAAAAAGTGAAGGAAAATGATCTCTTGAAAGCTATTACTAATTCAACAATATAGTTTGTGTCAATCAAGTTTTAAGTGTCTTTAATGAGGTCTCATATCTATATTGCATAAACTGTTGCTCCTTCCATCAATGTGAAACAACTACAATTGTTGGCTAGAATAAAAGGCTCACCCAATCACAAGGGGGTTGTCTTCTTTTCCAAGAAAGCCTGCATGAGGAAAGTTGAAGATGATCCGATCAAACTTGCGCATTCGCAAATCAGGAAGAAGCTTCATTCTGGTTGCATCAACTCCATGTAAAACAGATGCTCCCAGCCTCTCTAGAGTGTCAAGATTTGATTTCGCTTTCTTGTAATTTTGTATTACAGTATCTAATCAAACAAAACAAATTGATTACATAACCCGCCCTAATAAAACAAAACGGATAAATAACTATCAATGTGTTAAATCCCATGTTTCAAATCCTGTTGTTCGATCCTTAATGTGTCAAATCCGATATCTTAAATATTATTGTTCAATCGTTCAGCCTAAACTCCAACAAATCAATCTAAAACAATTAACAAACACATTTTTTTATTTTAACAAAAAAAAATAAAATTGTGTAGATTTTGATGGGTAACAAAGAAAGTAGAGAAAGTAATGTATTACCATAAGAATCAAGAGAAGAAGCACAGATGTTAGAAGCAGAGCCAAAAGCTAGGGCTAGACACAAAGAGAATGAGAAATCTCCTTCACCCACTAAAAGTATTTGATGATTTGATGAATAGTGATTGACCCATTTCACTTCTTCATCATCTTCTTCTTGAATCCCCACTTCGTTCTCAGCCTTTTGAGCTGCCATTACCACTGAAGATTGCAGAGAAAGTTCCATGGAAGTGGAAGCGGAAGTGACTTGGAAGGAGGGAGATCACTTTTGTATTTTAAGAAAGTGAAATTAAAGATATTTATCTTAGTTGGTCCGTGGTTGATTAAATTACATGGATACCATGTAAAGTTGGATTGTTGGAGAAGTTGTGGAGGGTATTCTGGGAAGCAAATTTTATTAATTTTTTACATTTTCTAGAAGTTTTTCATTTATTTGTGCATATAGTTAATGAGATTTAAATTTCAATGCAAATTCAAATTCTATAGAAACTTTACTCAATATGCCCCCATGACATAGCTCAGTTTGGGCGGCTCGAATCCTACCAATCAAGGGTGAGCATGTGTTGGTTTAGATTGGGTTTGACGATATACAAACCAAACAATTATTTAATCGGTTTATTTTTTTTACAAACAAAACACCAAACTAATAAAAATCGGTTTGGTTTGGCACATTATTTTTATTTTTATTTATTTGAACAAATATAATAATATCAATATAAGTAGTTAAACTCATTATCAATGAGATAAACAATAATACTAAATTTTAACCCAATTGTATAATAATAACAGATTAAAAAAAAAAAAAAAAACTCAAGCGTAGAACACTAGAACGTATAAAACTTAGGGATACTATCAAAACCCCCCTCTAGTTTGGGTTATTGGTCAAAAACCACCCTCTAGTTTCGTTATTGGCCAAAAACCACCCTTCATGGTTTAAATTTTTGTATGTTGTTATTTGTTTTTGTATTCCGGTGGAGATATATATTTTTTAATTTTTTTTTTTTTAAAATTTGAATACAAGGGAAAAATGGTATATTTGTAAGAAATATTAACAGAAGTTGACGGAAGGTGGTTTTTGGTCAATAATGAAACTAGAGGGTGGTTTTTGACCAATAGTCCAAACTAGAGGGGTTTTTTTTTTTTTTTTTTTTTGGATAATATCCCTAAAACTTATTAAAAAAAAAAAAAAACACTACTAAATCGTATTACTTAATATGTTTTTGTACGAAACAATAAAAAAAGAAGAAGTTACTTATCCTTAATAAATTTGTTTAGCGCCAACAATTTCGAATGAGATGAAATAACTTTAAGAATAAATAGAGGGGGTTAAAACTTAGAACTAGGGAAGCAGTAACCTTGAAAATAGATAGAATAATATAAAGGGAAAATTGCATAAACTTATCCTAACGTTTCCCATTATAGCATAATATTCAACTAATGCCTTTAATTATACAAACAACCCCTCCTGTTAATCAACTTCGGTTAAAGATAACCATTGACCATGATTTTTTTTTTGAAAGCCCAAAATTCCCCATGCACTTTATTACAAAAAAAAAAATACATTATCTATTTTAAATTATTAGAATATAAAAATAAACATTAAGGTGGCGTTTGGTTAAACGACGAATGGTAATCGGAATGAGAATGAGAATGAGAATGAGAATGGAAAGCTGATTTCTTTGATTGGTTGGGACTTTAGAATTAGCATCTGAATCAGTATTATTTTGTTTGGTTAACAACTAAATGGAATGGAATTAACTGTATTTTGACCAAAATACCCCTAATTATAAAACATTCATAATAACATGATATATTATGGATAATAATAATAATAAAATATAAAAGTATATATAATATTAATATTAATATTAATATTATATATTATATAATATAATAATATATAATATATATTTTGGATAATAATAATAATAAAATATAAAAGTATATATTATATATATTATTATTATATATAATATATAATATAATATATTATATATATATTTTATTATTATCCAAAATATGCATTATATATTATATATCATTAATATAATATAATATAATATAATAAATAATATAATATAATATAATATATATTATATTATATATAATAATATATTTATATAAAATAAATATATAATATATATTATTTTATATAATATATATTATTTAATATATTAATATATAATATAATAATATAATAATATATATTATATTATAATATAAATATATTTATATATTATATAATATATATTATATTTAATATACTAATATATAATATTATTTAATATAATAATATATACATAATATAATATGATATAATAAATATATATAATATAATATAATATATAATAATATATTCATATAAAATAAATATATAATATATATTATTTAATATATTAATATATAATAGATAATAGGGAGAATCGCAAATACCCCCGACTTTTAAGCTAATGGCAAATCAAACCCTCTGGTTTGAACAATCAGCAAATAACCCCCTACAAATCAGTAAATAACCCCCTACATGCAGCAAATAATGCAAGTGTTACTTAACGGTAGGGGGTTGTTTGCTGATTGTTCAAACCAGAGGGTTTGATTTGCCATTTGGTTAAAAGTCGGGGGCTATTTGCGTTCTCCCTAGATAATATATAATATATATTATATTATATATATATATTTATATATTATATATTATATAATATATAATATATAATAATATAATATATATTATATTATATATAATAATATATTTATATAAAATAAATATAATATATATTATTTAATATAATATATACATAATATAATATAATATAATAAATATATATAATATAATATTATATATAATAATATATTTATATAAAATAAATATATAATATATATTATTTAATATATTAATATATATTATATTATATTATATATATAAATATATTTATATATTATATATTATATAATATATTTAATATACTAATATATAATATATATAATACATATAATAATAATTATATATATAATAATATATATTATATATTTATAATATATTATATATCATTAATATAATATATAATGATAATATATTATTTTTGGAAAAGAAGGTATTTTTGGAATGTAGTTTGTGCATATGAGGGCTTTTTGTGGAATAAATTTTTTACAATGGAATGGAATGGGCATTCCATTGGTTTTTAGATGGAATGTCCATTCCGCCAAAATGGTGGAATCACCATTCCAATGGAATGCTCATTCCATTGAATTTTAACCAACCAAACATATGGAATGAATTCCATTCCTTTCCATTCCAACCAACCAAACACCACCTAAGATAATCCTTTTTAAATAAAAAAATTCAAAAATAATATATTAAAAACAAAACAATTTAAGAAAACGTTATTTTGAGAAAATACAATTTAATAATATATTAAAAATAAAACAAAAAAAATGTTATTTTAAGAAAATATAATTTAAAATTATGCAAGTCCAATATGAATAGTGGTAATGTGTTATATATTTTTGAAATATGTTACGGAATGATAGTACACGTTTTACAGTTAGCAGCTCTAATGCACAAATCTTCCGCAGGTGCCTCCAGTAGTCTCCATAGGGTGCAAATAACATAATGTCTGTAAAATTATATAATTTCGCAGCAAGGAGAAGAGGCCTATCAGCGAAACTGATGTCATGATGGATTTTCATAACTTGTTTGGCAGTTTCGGGTGAAGATACGATAATATGAGATACTTCACCAAGTTGAAGGTGCATCAAGGGACCTTATTTCTTGGACAAGTCTCTTATGCAATGATGGGGTAAAGAGCCAGCAAGCTGGTGCATATTTCCCATTAGAGGCCATGTCCATGGTCCTGGGGTAGATTTGAAGTTGAATGACTGGTTTTCGATGTCTTTCGAAATTTTAGTATCATTAAAACAAAGAACAGGAAGGTTAAAAGGATTGGAAAAGATTGGATTTGGTACTCCATGCTTGAAATGAAAATGGAGAAGAGAGAGAGAGAGAGAGAGAGAGAGTTTGATTCAATTTTTGTGGAGATTGGTGAAGACTTGAAGTAAAAATAATGAAAGATGTCGTCTGATTTTCATCACAATAGTTTTGTCAAACTTTCTGATTTTTCTAATCTTTTGATGAGCAAGAAGCTTAGACCCGGAAGCTTGTTGTAACTTGTAATAGATCACTAAATATAAATTTTTTGAAACATTCAAACATGATTACTATACAAATATTACATCTGATCACGTGTCAGAACGTCAAGCTTGACACGTGGACCAAATCCAAA